>CAUYSK010001819.1:0-45978 GCA_963575035.1 Avahi laniger
GCTGATCTGCCCGTGAAGGCGCACACTCCTCAGTAGACTCTTTCACAAATATCCCTTCTGTGCCCTGGGGCAATGTGATCGAGACCTGGGTGTACAGGGTCTGGTCTTCAGGCCTGTCCCCTGGGCCCTGGAGATCAATCCCTGACCCTGCCAGGGGAGAGGTGTTGGTCTCAACTCACCCACAGGGTGCCCAAGCTGGATCGATGTCACTCCACCTTGGGATTTGCCCCACGCTCCCGGAGTCTCCAGGCAAGCAGCACCTGGGAGGGCTGGCAGGTAGGGAACTCGCAGTCTGAGTACCCCTCGGTCTGCTGCAGGGCCCCAAAAGGAAAGGTCCCATTCCTTGGAGATGCCTCCGTGTGATGGCTAAATTGTCTTTCTGGGCACCCACGGGGTAGGGAGGGGGAAGGAGAGAATGGAGCGCTATGGCGTCTGCCGCTAGGCTCGGGTCTGCACCTGGGGAGATGCCCCGAGGGGGCTGGGAGCCCGGCGCTGAGTCTGCAAGAGGCCACTGCTCACTGGCAGCAGCCGTCTCTGGGCTGGTGCTGGCAGGTCTCTCCAGCCGCTCAGGAGCCACCAGCAGTCCGAGATGCCAGGGCGGGCATCTGCCCTTGTCACTGGTCTCCAAGCCTCTCGGGACCTTTCTCCTTCCAGTTCTCCAAAGCAACGCCTTCCCGTGGAGTCTCCTGTAGCCTCAGGCAACCTTCCTTCCGACCCTCACCCGATCTATGTTTCTCTGCTCGCTTATTTTTTTCTCTTTCTTCTAAAATCTGTCTTTTTGCAGAGACCTTCTGACTGGCGGCTTTTCTCATCTGCCATCTTGGAGCTTCTCCTATTGTTCCTTTTGATTTCAGGTTGTTATATGCTGTATTCAATTTCGATCTGGTTTAGATCTACATTTTAAATTTCATTGAAGAGCTATTGCCGTATTAACAGAACGTAAACATCAGCGCAGCATGTTTTTGGCTGGTAACTCAGCAATATCTATAAAAATTATATACACCTGTACAGTGGGGCTCCACATTGCGGCAGCTAGGAGTTAATCGTGTGGATATACTTACATAGCCTTGCGAATATATAAGCTCCATATGGACAAGGAGCATGTTGGTCCAACTCACCCCTGTATTACCACGATCTCAATCGGTCTGGCATATAATAGGCACTTAATAAATACTCAGTGTATGAAATGTGCTCATTTCAGTACTGTTTATAACGAAAAATCTGAAAAGTTCTTTAGACTCTTAAAGAATAGGTTGATGGTCCAAAAATTATGATGAGATACCATTGCAGCTATTAAAGAGGATAAAGTAAATATGTATGTGCTTCTGTGGGATATATTATTAAGGGGAAAAAAGCGAGTTGCACAGTATGGTATAAGCAGCTCCTATTTGTGTCCAGCACAAGAGAGCATATACACACATGCACACTGGAACATGCTTGACTAGGTATAGGAACTTTCTGGAAGGACAAGGAAACAGAAAGCTGCAGGTGGGATACAGTGCGTATCTCTGTCAGCGATGTTTTGATTTTACCATGTGCATGTATTACTCTCATCATGATTTCTTCTAAAAACAGGCGTGTTCACACTACTGCCCAATATACATTCTAGAAAGACCATCACTACAGAACTCAGAACTTAGAGACTTTCTTCTGGATTAAATGGCAGAGAGGAGAGATGCCTGGAAGTGATGCTTTCCTGCCTAATGGGGCCGGGAGCAAGTCGCAGAAAGCTTTACTTGCAGTTTGTCTCTGTTCTCATATCTCGCATCAGGGAATCTGCTGACTTTAGTATATTTAGTCATTTGAAGTGTGGTGCTTATGGGGACGCGGTGAGAAGAGGGTCCGGCTGGAGGGTCTGCATGGAGGGCGGAAGCCTCGCCGTCTCTGCCAGAAATCTTTCCCTTTGTACGGGCCTGTGGTATCAACGAAGGCAGAATCCCTTCACAAACTACTCAGTTTCCTCGGTTACTCCTTAACTGCTTGCGATTTCCAGAATGTGTGGCTTTTTCTTGTACCTTTGAATAAACTGTCTCTTCCAGAAACTTCTCAACTCCGCCAGCCATTCCCCTTGCCCCTTCTTACTCTCCCTTCCTGTCTCAGTTTACATAAAACCCCCTCATGCTTTCATAAACTTGGGATGGTCGGTTTGTTTTCTTTCCCTGAAGGTGGAAAGCTTGTTGAGGCATAGTGCGTGGTCTTGGTCCGCCATTACATCCCTGGTGCCTGCTGCAGTGCCCGGACTACCGAGGGCGTTCCGTGGGTGTTGAATGGCTGAATGAAAGAAGAGTCACCAGCTGATGTGACAAGGAAATCTCTATTTCACCGTAACTCACTTCTAAAGCCTTTGCAAAATAGGACATGCACTTCTCATTAAATTATCCAGTTTGAAGGTAAAATAGAAGCCATGTAAGGTTCATCGATGTTTGAGGTAACTGGACATAGCAAATGATTTCCAGATCTATTCGCTGTTCGCATACGAAGAGATGATGAACTGGCATTGTCTTAAAACATTTTATGTTTAGAATTTGATCATACACTCTATCCAAATGCTACATCTTTTTTCTCCCTTTGAGGCTCGGCTATTTTGGGAATATTAATTCTTCTAATCTGTCTTTTTATCTGCCCATTTAAGTCTTTTCTTCAATCATCTAATTTATCATATTATTTTAATTTTTTTGAATTAAAAGTTCAACTTAATTCATTCAAGGACTCCGCGTAAGGGAAGTGGTACCCAGGTTTATCTAGCTGTCTCTTTCACATCTAAAGTGCTGAAAAATATTTTCCATATTTGAAAACGAACTAGACTCGTTTGATTTCTCCATTCGAGGCATGCTGCTTGCTGGGTTCCTCATCAGAAATGTTCCAGACATCAGTGATAATGTGCAGATCCAGCATAAGTGGTCTTCCTCTTTGAGAAGCATAGCCCTGGCTATCATACTGGTTCGTGCTGGCCTTGGTCTGGATTCAAAGGTATGAAGTGTAAGTTTCTAATCATTGAACAGGAATTTTGTTCCTCCAATACTCCAACCATTGAGAATCGCTGAGGTTTAGGAAGTGGATTTGGATACCTTGCATGACGTTCTCAGGAAGAGAATAAAATTTATTTCATGAAGATCGTTTTGCAAATAGGACCTTGTGCTTCACAAGAACCCAAAAGATGTTCCTGTACTTTTTCTTGGAGAAAGGTGGAGTCTGTCTGTGGGGACAGCACCGAGAAAAAAGCTCCCCTTTTCTCTGGCAGAGATAGAGGATATGGGTATGAAGAATGATCGTGAGGAAGAAAACAACATACTTTTGGCGTGCAAAGCCCTGTACCGTGTTTAGGTGTTAACCATACTGGCTTAAGAAACTGCCTAGTATTTAGAAGGGGTCTCAAATATGATTTTTTTTAAACGCTTTTTTTCATGTATGTTTTTGAATGCAGCAATGAATGTTATTTTTTTTTCCTTTTCATAAGAAGTTTTATTAGGCTTTTTTTTTTAAATTTCAGCATATTATGGGGGTACAGATGTTTAGGTTACGTAGGTTGCCCTTACCCCCGCAATGAATGTTCTTAAGGGATGAGACTCTACCCTGGCCCCATTCTGGGACCACAAGCTGTACATAAAACTAACACGGAGAGGGTTAAGTCAGCTGGCGTGGGGATTATGAGCACAGACTCTGGAAGCAGCCTGCCTGGGCTCGGTCCTGGCCACACCACTCACAGTTTTATGATCTTGGGGAAACGACTTTAACCTGTCGCCTTTTCAGATGGGGACATCTAAAAATGGCAATAATAATATTACCTGTCTCATAGGGTTGCTGCGAGGACTCAATAAGCTTTCTCCGAAATACTTAGAATGCTGAAATGTTTGTTAAATAAAACTCATCGCCTGCATGATGCCCCGAGCATGGTCTGAATATTGAAAGGAGAGCATTGAAGGTCTTCTGTGCGTGTCTTCAGAGAACTCTGCTACTGTGTCCATTTTTATGTTTCAGGCCCTGAAGAAGCTGAAGGGTGTCTGTGTCAGACTGTCCATGGGCCCTTGTGTCATAGAGGCGTGCACGTCTGCTCTGCTTGCCCACTTCCTGATGGGTTTGCCCTGGCAATGGGCATTTATACTGGGGTAATGACTGTTTCTTTATCGCATAAACATACGCAGAGACATTTGGGACTTCACTGATTCCGTACAAGAGAATGCATGGCAGAATTTTCTTAAGGACTCCAGAAAATGCAACATAGATATTCCAGCATAATCTAAGTATTCTAACTTAAAAATACAGCCTGCGTCTTTGTAGGTACTAACCGTAAAAGTTAGCACCTACTGTTCAGACTACTGAAGAAGTCGTGGTCTTTTGCCTGCACCTGATTCCATGCCTGTGAGAGAGACGCCTGATCTCACCCCAAAGTCTGCACGGAGAATAAACACAGCGACGCCGTGGACAGCTGTCGCCGTGTTCCTGCCCCCAGACTGTTCTGGCTCCATGGCTCTGCCTTCTCTTCCCTCCGCTGTCAGTCTTTTACTTCCAGTGGTTAAGAGCCATGAGAAGTAAATGAATAAGAAAAGACTTAGTAAGAATTTAGTGCTAGTAAGTGGGCAAGAAGTACGGAATTCTTACTTCTCAGCGAGACACGGCAGGGCAGGCCTGCAGTCCCAGCTCCTCGGGAGGCTGAGGTGGGAGGATCGCTTAGGCCAGGAGTTCGAGGCTCTAGTGAGCCACGATCATGCCTGTGAATGGCCACTATTAATACATTCCAACGTAACGAGACCTCGTCTCTAAAAAAAAAAAAAAAAAAGAAAACAAAAGAAACGAAATTCTCATTTCTCATAGTTAAGACTCTGGAGCTCTACTGCCTGGAATCAAATCCCAGCTCTGTGATTTTCCAGTATGGAATCATTGACAGGTTATTTAATCTCTCTGTGCCTCAGTTTCCTCATTTGCAAAATGAAGGTAGATGTATTACATCTATCTCACAGGGTTATGAGGATTAAAGTAGTTAATATATGTAAAGTGCTCAACATGGGGCTTGGTACACAGTAAGCACTAGAAATGTTTTCCGCTGTTACAGCCGCTGTTGTTACCAGCCTCGGTGTCACTGTCATCACGGTCTCCCCTCTAATCTGTTGTCCTACTGTGTATACCAAGCCCTGATAGAAGGCGCAGCATCACTAGGCTCCCGTCCAGAAAGTCCACGGCAATGTCTTAGAAACCTCATAACATAAACGTTTTGTTTAAAAAAAAGGCAGCGTCTGGGGCTTAGCCCCGTTCGGTCTTCTATTCCACTCGTACGTATGCATATTCTTAGGCAACCTGAGTAGTTCCAAAGCAGGTTGTCCATACCACACTTTGGAAACCAGCACTCTCTGAGAACTTTTGTGTCTGTATGTTTCTGGTTTGGTGCTTCCCTGCTATTTGAAAGACCGTAGCTGTCCAAAGTGTAACCTTTAAAATAGGGGCGCTTATTGTAACTACAAAATAACGACGAGTAAGACACTACCGCGAATGTTTACAGTGCTGCCTGCTTAGTTTTGTTTTAGGTGCTGTTTCTCCAGCCGTTGTGGTGCCCTCGATGCTCATTCTGCAGGGAGGAGGCTACGGTGTTGACCAGGGCATCCCGACCCTACTTATGGCTGCCGGCAGCTTCGATGACATTCTGGCCATCACAGGCTTCAACACGTGTTTGGGCATGGCCTTTTCCACAGGTACACGAATCAGTTCACAGCACGCTGTGCTCTTGCGCTCTCCAGACACAGGTGAAAATGTTATAAGCGTGGCATATTTGCTTGATAATTAAGGCAAATTAAAAATAGGGAAACGACACCAGGATTCTGCACCTGCGGAGGGACCAGAAGCCACTTCTCCTTACTCCCTCGCTCCCCCCGGGTACATCGATAGGCTGCTCAGGTAGCCTGTGGGAAGGGAGTGAGGGGCTCTGGGAACGGCAGCGAGGTTTCGAGAAGGAGGAGAACTGCTTCTGCTTGGATTGATCTGGGAAAGTTCAGTGCTAGAAACTTCACACAAAGGATGAGAAGGTTCTTCAATGAGCACAAATGACAGAGCGCCGTCCAAGTGGAAGGAACGGCATGCTTTAAAAATAGGACAAGTTTCTGTTCTCTCATCTTTACTACTTTATGTGTAATAACAGCAATGATTTTAGTGGGTGTCATTCATACTCAATATATTAAATGGATATGTTTTGTTTCAAGTAGTAATAAAAGAGGAACTTAAGGCATGTTTTTCTCCCAGTATTATTCAACACCTCTATCAAACTGGTAAGAACAGATTACATTTGATCTTAGCCAGAAGACCAGAAGTGATTCAACACTTTTATTATCCTTTGGCACAGCACAAGTGTGAGTTCATTCCTTAATCTTAAATCCAAAATTGGAAATAAAATTTGCAACTCCATAGCATTGACAAAGTGTAACTGTAGCCTAAATTTAGCTTCAGATTCTTCAGTGGGAACACACCTTCTTGAAACGTCAGGTATGCTCGTTCTCTCCAGCCCCTGTATTATAGTCTCATCTTAAGATTATATGTGATTTATTCTGATTACCTAGAACCCCACCATTTCCCATCGCTCCGGAGTCTGCCTTCTATCCAGTCCCTGGTAAATTACTGTTCTCAAAACGTTGCTTTCATAACGCTGCTATCTTGTTCGAGAACCAGTGAGGATTTTCCGTTACCTGTTAGGTCAAACCTACGCTCTTGTCTTTATTTTAACTCTGCTATATCTGTCCAAACTTACGTTCTTACCGCTTTCTGGTATACACCTCTAAAATGATGGTTCTCAGCCTTAGCTGCACACTAGAATTACCTGGAGGGGGGGGGTTTTAAAAAATACTCTTATGCGGGTCCTACCTTAGACCAATTCAGTCGGAACCTGTGGGAATGGACCCATTGCAACCTGAATTAGGAACCACCGCTTTGGAGCAACAGAGTTTGCATTAGAATCATGGTGGGAGAGGAGCAAGAATCCAGGCAGTCAGAGTTTTCATAATCTGGGGGGGCGGGGAGGACGTGGATAGCTTGAAGAACCTTCCAGTTGACTCTGCGACGTTCCCTCCCCCACCCTCCACCAACTACAAGGAGGTCCTGGATCTAAGCCCTGCCAGGGTGACTGGATCAGAATTTTTAGGGTGGGACTCAAGAAGCTTTTCCTTTCCCTTCCCTTTTTCTTTTTCTTTTCTTCTTATCTCTTCTTCTCTCCTCTCCTCTCTTCTCTTCTCTTTTTTCTTTTCTTTTTTTTGATACAGTCTCACTCTGTCACCTGGGCTAGAGTGCAGTGGCGTCAGCCCAGCTCACAGCAGCCTCAAACTCCTGGGCTCAAGCGATCCTCCTGCCTCAGCCTCCCGAGCAGCTGGGACCACGGAGGCACGCCTGGACGCCGGGCTAATTCTTTCTATTTCTAGTAGAGACGGGTCTCGCTCTTGCTCGGTCTGGTCTGCTGACCTCAAGCGATCCTCCCGCCTCGGCCTCCCAGAGTGCTGGGATTACAAGTGTGAGCCACCGCGCCCCGCCCAAGAAGTTTTTTTCTTTAAAACAACCCTGCTGTACCAGAGCCAAAACTAATTAGCTATTCTCTGTGTATTTACAGTAAATTGCTTACTGCGGGAGCGTGAGCGTAAGGCCACTGCCACAGCGAGATGCTCTGGCAGTCACATCCTTACTCAGCAAAGAACCAGCCTGGCTAAATTAAATTACTTCAGACGTAATTGTTTTAAGATAAGCGAGATGATTTCTGTAATAAGAAACCAAAAAAACTAGTCAGTGCATTTTTTTCTTAGAACAGTTTGTGAAGAAGGGCTTTATTTGTGTAGCAGTTTTAATACAATTTTCTACATGATGTACTAACAAAAAAATTTTTTTTTAAGTTTCCTAAATCCTGTGTGTTATGGGGGAAAATGTAGGTTCTACTTACCTGTGTATTGCAATAAATAAAGACTCTTCTAACTGCAACTTCAAAAATGATTGATTTTCAGATTTACTTTTGGAATAATCAGTTTGAGAAGGAGTAAGTCCTTTGCATTTATTGCAGTAAGAAAATTCTTGATTTTAATTGCCAGACTCTTAAGTTGTTTTATTCTGTATGTATCAGAGCTACTAAAATCAATGTACAATTATTATTAAAAAATCAAGCTCTTAAACGGTAATTTGAAAACGTAACTAAATGTTATCTACTCCCGTAGCCTGTGCATATGCTACAGTAGAGCAGATTAGTTATGAATCATGAATTTGATCTTTTGTAGTTTCTCAAGGCCCCTCGAGTAGATTTTTATTGACGTAAACATACAAATGCCTTGTACCTATTTAAAAATTTGTCGCCAATAACACGTATACTTTTCTTATAAAACAGGCCCACTTTATTAGACATTTTAAGTTGCATATATTTAAGAATGTGGAAAGCAGAAACTGTCTTTAAAATTTTCCTTCTGTGTAATTAGACGCTTTATGTCGAAGTCTGTAGGATAAAGCTTGTGTATTTATCGGACTTAAAGCTCTGTCTGAAGTTTTTCTTTTTGTGCATTTTTCAGGCTCCACAGTTTTCAATGTCCTCAGAGGAGTTCTGGAGGTGGTGATTGGTGTGGCAACTGGAGCTCTTCTTGGATTTTTTATTCGGTACTTTCCAAGCAGTGACCAGGTAAAAGAAAAATTCTGTGGGAAAGTCGTGCTCTAAAATATCATTAGAAAAACATTCTAGAACACTTTCCTCACAGCTGGATTGAAGGATGTGTTTGAGAAAATGGTCCCCCATTTTAAAATTGCTTTCTGCTGTACCGGTGCTATTCACGAGATCCGTGAAGTTGGCTAAACATGGGAGATCTCAGTGCAGCCCTGGCATTTTTCTGTTTTATATTCTGTACATTTCAAATTTCACTGCAAAACAAATAACATTAATTCCAAATTAATAGGATATGCAAATTTTTAAAAACCACAATACTCAACTAAACTAAAATGTATAATGGCTTTTTTGGTCCCCCTTTTTAGTATTAAAATACCTTAGACTCTGGCCGGGTACTGTGGTGAATGTCTATAGTCCCAGCTACTCAGGAGGCTGTGGCAGCAGGAATCCTTGAGTCCAGGAGTTGGAGTCCATCCTGGACAACATAGCAAGACCCCATCTCTAAACAAATAAATGAATGAACGAATGTGTGTAAGTGATCTGCTAGTGCCGCTCTGTCTGGTACAACAGCCACTCGCTACATGTGGTTAGAGCAGATGAAGAACATATCCACAGGCAGCGCAGACACAGGACATTTCTGTCATCACTGCATGTTCCATCGGGAGGCACTGCTCCAGCACAACCCACACAACAGTCTATAAAGAGAGTACTGATAACACGACCATCTTACTGATGGGGAAATTGAGGCGTAGGCAGGATAAGTGACTTGAACAAGGTCACATAGCTAGAAAGCAGCGCAACTGCGAACGAACTCAGGTCATCCACCCCAGAGCTTGTGTGCCTGCAAGTCAAGCACTTTTAAAGACCCGCTCTCTAAAATGACCAAGAGGTTTAAAGTGCTAAACAGGGAAATGTAAAGGGAGAAAAGTACACAGTTCTTAGACTTTAAAACAACAACGACAATAAAACACTACTCTCAGTCTATAACCTCTTAAAGCTTCTTGGTATTCACAGACTTAGAAAGAAAAACCAAGGGGGCCGGCCGGGCGCAGTGGCTCACACCTGTAATCCTCCTGTGGGAGGCCGAGGCAGGAGGATCACTCAAGCTCAGGAGTTCGAGACCAGCCTGAGGAAGTGCTAGACCCCGTCTCTACTAAAAATAGAAAAAATTAGCCGGGCATGGTGGCATATGCCTGTAGTCCCAGCTACTTGGGAGGCTGAGGCAGGAGGATCGCTTGAGCCCGGGAGTCTGAGGTTGCTGTGAGCTAGGATGACGCCACAGCACTCACTCTAGCCAGGGCAACAAAGTGAGGCTCTGTCTCAAAAAAAAAAAAAAAAAGAAAAGAAAGAAAATGGTATCCGGTAAGGTGCCAGTAAAGGTAGTAGAGGTCTCTATGCAGAACTGGGCTTGGAATCCTGGCAGATAGCAAGATCATTCTACATCTAGAATTCCCATATTTGGTGGTGAACATAAATTTTCTGTGAGCTCTGATTATCACTCCTAATTTTATGGTTTGCTTTTTAAACTGTATATTACAATTTTCAGACAAATCTTAAGGTGCTTTAGATGCTCTTTCATATTTAATTGCTAAATTTCCTTCATTTTAGGTTCAGCGCTTTTACCCACCTTAATTTATTGCCAGAAAGCGTGGGCCCAATATTCTCATGAGTTCCAAAAAACTCCATATTTTGTCAATAGCTATAAACCAAGAAGTAAAATATTTACAGTTTAAAAATTCTGTGCCAAGGGTTCTCACGGTTGGTTGCACATCAGAATTACTTGAAGAGCCCCACTCAGATCAATTCAGTCTGAATCTCTGGGAGGTAGGACCCAGGCATCAGTATTTTTTTTAAAGCTCCCCAGATGATTCCATGTCCAGCCAAGGTTGAGAACCACTCCTGTGCGTTGGCTTGCACAATTTGAAAATAATTGTTTTCCAGAGCCGGATTCCGGTGTTGCCTTAATACAGTATGTCATGCAGCAACAGAGCACTGTTTCTGCCTCCAGCCCCCAAACTTTGTGTTCCTGTGTCAGTGCCCTAAGTCCTGCCCCAAGAAATGACACTGAAGTGGCCAACATCCACACTCTAGGCTTAGTATTTGCTGAGAATACTGCCTTGTTCCCCTGTCATTAAATAAAGTTACCTACCTCAAGAGGGTGCTTATGAGAGCAAATGCAGAGTTTTCAGGGATTTATTTTTTTAATTGGAAAGACTTGTGCCATTAGTTGCTCTTTCTAGTCCCCTAGTTAAATTTGTTCTAGTTCTAAATTTCTCTAGGATTTGCGTGGCTGAAAATTCTGTAATGTTTAATACATTTTTATGTTCATGCTATTCTATTTCTTAAGTAAAATTTTAAAACTTCCACGTCAGCTGGTTGGGGTGGCATGCACCTGTAGTCCCAGTTACTGGGGGTGGGGGTGGGGATCACTTAGCCCGGAAGTCCTGGGCTGTAGTGCACTGTGCTGACCCAGTGTCCTCACTAAGTTTGGCATCAATATGGTGAGCTTCCGGGAGCAGGGGACTAGCAGGTTGCCTAAGGGGGTGTGAACCAACCCAGGTTGGAAATGGAGCTGGTCAAAACTCTTGTGCTGATCATTAGTGGGATTACACCTGTGAGTTGCCACTTCACTCCAGCCTGGACAACATGGCCAGACCCCATCTCTTAAAAAAAAAATGCTTCCAATGTTTTCTCAAGAATTCAAACAATTCAAAATTGTTTGAAAATTTTTATAAAATTCAAAGCATATCTAGTATGTATTTTGACAGTTATGTTTTAAAATGTTATATATATCCTGAGTATTTAATAAATGCATTATGTAGAGACTTCTGTTTTCTCTAAATGAATTCTCAAAATGTGATCTGGTAATATGCTTACTGAGGTACTGTGTTATTAAAGTTAAAGCCTAAAGTGTTAATAAAATTCTTTCCACCTGAATCTCAGAAAAAGAAGCCTAATCTTGATACGGGTTTGGTCTCTGGATCCCTTTTTAGCTCCTTGGAACATGATTATAGTTTCTCTCTTTTTAAGTTATACCAGTGGTGGGTAAGGAAAGAATATCCACAAACCTAAAGCAATCCTGAGCCTCCTAGTAGTGTGTTTATGGTGGGGTGTTGATAAAATGTTTTTAATTTCAAAGTAAAAAAAATTACTCACTTAGAGTCTCTAGGTGAGTGTGTGTGGTCAGCACTTTTTCACTTCACAAAAACAATTTTTAGCATTGTTTTACATTCCTAGAGAACCAGCTAGGAGACTTTTATACACTATCAAACTGTCAGTATCCCTTTTCCAAACAAACAACCACTGAGACTTCCAGCACTGCTAAATATGTCAAGTAAACTTGATTCTGATGCCAAACAGAAGCTGGCAATGTAATGAAATGTTAGAGTGGCCATAGGAATGTCCTTTTAATAATAAAGTTTTTTTTATATTCATATAGACAGTATCATGGCATATCTCAAAACTGAACTTTGGGCTTCCAATCCAAACTGAACCAAATGTTACATTTATTTAAAACAAGAATTTGCCATGAACAAGATCTTTCTGGCTTACTATGAGTTAGAACTGTCCTCTGCCTAAACAATGGTATTTCCACATAGCTAGTATAGAAGGAGAAGAGATTTAAGTTTTGCAAAACTTTTAGGAGAGATTTTGGTCCATTCCTTTTCAACGTAATGTGTGAAATGATTTAAAGTTATCAAAAGGGTATGTGTAGTTAGCCTGGCTTACATCAAGTTCCTCTCCTCACAGAACAAGACAATGCAAATCTAAAGTGATTATTGAGGAGATGCAACGAAGGGAGAGCCCTAGTGGGACGCCGGAAGTTTTAAGTTTTTCTTCAGGGTATAATTTTCCATCTGCTAGCGTGTGACCGACTCAGGCTTTGAACCTACTTCAGACTACATCAGAGTAGTTTTCAGGCATTCCTCACTATAACAAAAATAGTGTGGCAGGATGGCTAGACGAGAATTTGTCAAAAAACAAGCTCACAGGTGAAGTTAATTCGATGACCTGGGCGTTCACCTCAAGTATCTGTGTAAATGCCAGCAACGATTGTATACCCTCGGCAGATCAGATGCGTTGGAAATCGAGGGTTTCCTTAAGGCAAGCACTCCACAACTGGTTGTTTTCTGTTAATTCTTGCTTAAATCACATTCTGTATTCATACAAAAACAACTTAATGTTTTTTCTCTGACAAACTGTACATATAGAAACAAATTTCCAATTGGACATGAACTTAAATTTGTGGAGGTGCTCCATGTCTCATGACCTAAAAAAAAAAAAGATTCCAGCTTTTATCTTCACAAAACAAGGTGGGATTTAGAGCAATGAGGGTGGACAGGACACCAGACCAGCTACTCTGGGTAGCCAGCAGCAGTCTCTTCAGCTTGAAGACCTCATTAGGGGTTCCTGGGAGTCAGCTGCCCCAGAAAGGAGCTCAGGGCTACAGTGGTGCAGGCTTCCTTTTGTTTCGCTTGGTTAAGTCCGCAAGAAGTTCTTAAATACTGTCCAGAGCGGCCTCGCCATGCTCAACCCCAACTTCTACCGACCCCTTCCACCCCCCCTCGACGCGCCTCGCCTCGGTGGGCCAGAGTTCATGCTACTCCCTCTACCCCAGTTACTGCCACTCCGGCCCCCTCGAGAAGGGGTGCCACTGCCTGGGGGGCCCCCAAAAGGTTCATCTCTGTGGTATCCGTCATGGTGATCTCCATCCAAGGAGCTGGAACGTCCCGATTTTGGCACTCTCTGGGAAGGTCCCGGGCCCCCCCGGCCTGAAATGAAACACAGATTTCACTTGTGACTTTTTGTATTAGCAATTGTTTGCCAATAACTCCTAGTATAAACTTTTACTATCTGATGACAGCAGACCACTTCTGGAATCTTCTGGGAAGACTGGCAATGGCATTCAGAACACTAAAAGGTGTACCTTTGCCTCTTTCTAATCACCACCTCGTGGCCATGGTCCTCAGCGTCAAGAAGTCCATGTTCCCCAGGGCTGTGTGACAGATGGCAGGAAGCCAAGAGGTAAGCATGGAGCACTTTCAGGGAGACCTGCACCACACTGGGCCGTGTCCCCAGACTATAAGAAGGTGTATCTTCACCCTCCTATGCCAACAGGGTATTCTGAGGGAAGGTTTGGAAGTAAGTGCTGCTGTTAATGACAAGTGCTCCAACTAGGATAAGTGTTTACTGTGATTGTTCTGTGACATATGGCACTTTTGGCTTCCTTTTACAAAGTTAGTGAAATAAAATACTTTTTGAAAAATAAACGCACAAAAACCCCCATAAAACACTGGCTTTCAGATCATTTCTCCCAGGGATAGCTTAACTTGTTTCAGACTTGCACATACAAATGTGCATTAAAATTAAGGTATTATTAAAATTCTTTGTTTTAGAATTTTCTCATGAAACAGATAGGATCTGGTCCTATCTCCCATATGCACTCTCAGAAGGCTTACCATTTTTGTCTTAAGTTTTTGAATGCAGTTTGAATCTAGCAGAGATGAAAAAGCTAGGAGAGTTAGTCAAAGGAACAATCTTGGCTTCTTTTCTTACAAAGTGCCACTTAGGCCCTCCTGAGGGTGCCTGGGCAGGGAAGTTGACAGCTACCACATGTCACTTCCACACTAGCCATGGGCCTTGGCCAGGGGACCTACCACATGTCCTGAGTGCCCATGGAAGTCGACCACAATTATAGTACACCAACTAGTAATAAAATGTGTTTTGGGGCAGGGAGATCTATTGGAGATACCTGAGGTAATTTCTGAGGGTTTTGCTCTGAGAAAAATTGAACTATCAAGAACAAAAGGCAGAACTTTGCAATGGAAGGACTGTAAACGCAAAGCCGGTCGACTTGGGGAGCGGAGCACAAGCTGGGGCACACAGGCAATGGTCTCTCCAGCAGCCTCCAAGCCACGCCACATATGTGAGCAGAGCTATAGTTAGCTGCGGTGGCTACTACTCCAGGCGAAAAGTGCTGCCTATAAAATCAAGATCCAGAGTCTCAAGTTGTAGAGATAAGCTACTCCCTGGAAACACCCTGGCAGACCATGTTCCCCAGAGTCTTTGTGGCTTTGGGCACAAGCAGTGTTCCTCTGGGCTCAGGCTAAGAATAGCACCGCAGAACCAAGGAGAGGACAACTCTTCCCCTCCCACCAAGGACACCCTCGCAGGCGCTGAGCAGCCGGTTAGAGCAGGGGTCTCCAGAAAGCAAGCCCAGCAGAGAGAGTGCTGGGGCACATTGGCAGAGGGCTGGAGTGGAACCTTGAATGGACAGGGATTCCTAGAACAACTGGGGTCGTGTGCAGGGCTGAGCTTGCAGTCCCTGGGTGACAGCTCCGACCAGCACTCACACATTTGGGAGCATGTGGTTCTGCATAGCTTAGGCCCCAGGGACATGTGCTACAGGCACAGGCGAGGCCTTGCTTGGCCCCTGCAGCTCCTGGCGCTGTAACCACTGGCCTCTTACCTTTGCCTCCACGGTCCTCAGAAGGGCCCCCTGGGGCCTCCATTTCTCTGTGCTCAGCAGTACCTGGCCCGTCATGCCAAGGGCGCTTTCGAGGCGGTAGGGATGCCATGTCCATGCCTTGCAGGGAAGAGGAGCGCTCTCTGCTCGCAGGGGAATGTCCGTCGTGAGGGGGATGATCAGGGCGGGGAGCGTCACGGAAATGTTCATGACCTGGCCCTGAAATAAGCAGCAGAGTCTCCTCACAATAAAGGACGGCGTGACCAAAAGCAGAGGGAAATGATACTGCTGAGTACCCACGAGAGGCCAGGTGTCAGTCACCGTGGCCATAGGCCACGATTAGAAACCAACATACCTCCTAAAGCAAGAGGAGGCAGGTAGGGTACAGAGACATGGTTCTCAGACGTTTTAGTATGACGACATCTCTATATTCTTAAAAATTATTGAGGACCCCAAAGTGATTTCATCGATGAGAATTATATCTACTAATATTTACCATATTAGCAATTAAGACTGAGAAAATTTTAATTCATTTAACTTTATTTTTCAAAAACAAAAAATATTTAGTAAAAGAAGTGGTGTTGTTTTATATTTAGATAAATCCCTTTAATGCCTGACTTAATAGAAGAAAGCTGGATTCTTCCATCTGCTTCTGCATTCAATCTACTGACACAGAATGCTGTAGCTCCCTCGTGGACCCCTGGGAAGCCCTGCAGACCCTACTTTTCGAGCTGCTGGTCTAGAGCCACCACGAGCCGCCCAAGGAGCAGTTCTCCTTCCTTACCTGGCTCTCTGTTTCCATCCCAGGAGTCTGGCTTCCGCCCTCCTTCAAAGCGAGGGAACTCGTCAGGAGTGGGGAGTAAACCCTTCCTTCCTCCTATACGATGAAGCAAACAATAGTGCACTCAGACTGTTTCAGCTGCGTCACAACCACCTAACTCTGCCACCTTGTCCTTCCAGACCAGGTGTCCTCAGCACTTGCTCACCTCGTGGGGTACCCCGACCTCGACCTCTGAGATCTCGCCCTCGGGCGGCTTCATCAGAAGCATCAAAATTGTCCTCTGGACCAAAGTCTTCAGGACCAGGAAAACCATCCCTTCCCCTGGGCGGAGCACGGCCCTCGTGTCTCGGGGGAGCGCCTCTTCTGAAGCTGTAAAGGAAAGACAGCAGAATGTCCATCTTGTGGAATACCTTGCTGCTCTAAGTTCATGTTTCAAAGAAGCATAATGATATGAGAAAACAAGATACAATGTTAATTGGGTAGAAAACACAACTATATATTTTTTAAAATTTTATTAGTATTATTTTTTAGAGATAGGGTCTCACTCTGTTGCCCATGCTGGAGTGCAGTGACGTCATCATAGCTCACTGCAGCTTTGGACGCCTGAGCTCAGGCGATCCTCCTTCCTCAGCCTCCCAAAGTTCTGGGATTATAAGCGTGAACCACTGCACCCCGCCAAACTCACTCATGCACTCTCTCTATCTCTCTCTCTTTATATATGTCTTTTCGGGACCTTTTGTGAATCTAGAAACTATATATTTTTTAAAGTCTACATTGTACAATCCTAATATTAGAGGCAAAAACAGATAGGAAGGAAATATACCAGAATGTGAGGTTACCTTAAGTTTCTTTTAGGCTTTTAGGAATAATAATAGTGGTGAACATTTTTTAAGTGCTTAAATCATAACAAGTGCTGTATATGTATTATTTCATTTCATTTCATTCTCCCAACCCCCATATGAAGCTGGTACTATCATTAACTCTATCAGTGAGTACACTGAGGCCAAGATTGCTGGTGTCGTGTATTTGAGGGCACACGGTAAGTGCCAGTTGTGATTTGAACTCAGCCCAGCCTCTGTGTCACTGCCTCCCAAATACTTGCCATCATCTACATCTTTATGATGAACACTTATTACATATATAATCAGAAAATCAGGGGTGCAGATCATGGCTTCCAATTATACCAGACTTGTCGGGGAGAGGTATCTGCTCTGCCATTCGCCCCGGCTCACAGCCCCCACTCAGGGACATGCTTAAGTGGCCAGGAGCTGACTGAGCTCCCCAGCAGACTGGCAGACAACTTCCCTTCTCTTTCAGGAATTTTGGAGCTGGGAGACTAAGTTGGCTGGGAGTCTTGCTGAAGCAGAGAGTTACAAGGAAGCCTGCGGGGAAGAAGAGAAAGTGGCCTGCAGGCAGAGAAAGGTGCGAAAGCACACCAGGAGAGGCCGAGGCAGGGAGGGAGGGTGAGCCGGGTGTGGGGGGGCAGCCCACCTGCGGCCTCCTCCCAGGGCATTTCCCTTCAGTTATCTTCCACTCCAATCTTCTACTTTGAAGATTGTCAAACTCAGAGTAAAGTTGAAGTAGTGTAATGAATACCCACAGATCCTTCGCCTAGATTAATCAGTTCTTGAGGTTTTTTGCCACCTGCGCTTTATCTTCTGTTTACCAACGCGTTTTCTAAACCATTTGAAAATCAGCTGCTGACAATATGATGCTTCACCCTGAAATATTTCAGTATGTTTCTTCTCAGAACAAGGACTTTCTCCTAAATAACCACAGTATCATCACCACTCTCAATGATGTGATATTAACAGATTGCTCAATTCAAATTTCCCAAATTGTCCCTAAAATGTCCTTTACAGTTGATTGTTTTTAAATATAAAATTCAATCATGATTATATGTTGTTACTCAGTGGTCACGTCTCTTTGGTCTCCTTTAATCTAGAGTAGTCCCCTCCTGTATTTTTGTCTTTCATAACCTTGACATTGTTGGCAAGAACTGCTCAGACTTCCTCATGGCGTCGGTGTGTCCCGCTGCGCTGGTGTGAGGGTGGCGTGGCGACCAGAGTGTGCTGCTGCAAAGGCACATTTTCTCCTCTGCAATTAACAAGCGATCTGTGGGGTGGTTCTGTGGCACCGTGAGAACATCCTTTTGCCCAGTGGTTTTAGCCTCCACAGATGATCCCTGCCTGCATCAACCACTACACGGATTGCTCATGAAAGAGGTGGTTTCCTAATTATATCACTCTTCCTACAGGTATTACATGGCATTCTGCTGTAAAAAAAGAGCTTTCTCTTTGCCACTCCACCACTTCAGCTATCTTTTTAACACCCTTCTTGGTCCTGAGATAACTTGACCAAATCATGCTTCCTGCAAGCAAAGAGGGTGTGCCCAGGACACTGGCTGAAATCACAAGCTATTAAGGGTGGAACTAGCCTCAAGGAGATGAGATGGGGAGCCAGAAAGAGGCTCCGCGGGCAGCACTGTTCCCCTGAAACACAGCAGGATTCTTCTTTTGTGCAGGCATCTACTACACAACTGCCTTCGTTAGAAAGGGATAGAGAGACTCTAATCTGCACTAATTAGAAAACGCCTGTTATGGACTACATTCTTATGTTGCAGCCCTAAACCCCAGTGTGATGGTAACTAGGTCCTAGGAGATGGGACCTTCGGGAGGAGAGCAGGGTTGGATGAAGTCATGAGGGCAAAGCCTGATGGTGGGATTAGGGCCCCTATAAAAAGAGACACCAGAGAGAGCTTGTGCTCCCACCCATGTGAGGACACAGTGAGGAGGTAGTTATTTGCAAGCCGGGAAGAAAGTCCTCACCAGAAACTGACCCTGCTACACCTGATCTAGGACTTCCAGCCTCCAGAACTGTGAGAAAATAAATTGCTGTTGTTTTAAGCCACCCAGTCTGTGGTGTGCTGCTATGGTGGCCTGAGCTGAGACTCCTGCTACTGGACTGAGCCTCTCAAACACATCTGCCCACGGAACAGATTCACTGACTCAACCCACAGCCGCTGTGTGCCAGCAGTGTGCTGGCACTGCTGCTCTGGGTCCTGAGGGCACATGCAGTGGTGAACAAACCAAGCCCCTGTCCTCGGAAAGGTGACACGTTCACAGGAGACATGGGCAATAAGGACTGCCTAAACACACAGCCTGCGCTGTGTTCGGGCAGGGCAGAGTGAGCACCAGTCCCCGGCACAGGAGTTGCGTGGCGCGTCTGAAGAACGGCAAAGCTGTGACCGCACATGAGCCTAGGCTGTGGGTCTGTCATTGACAGATGACACACAACACGAATCGAGACAGAGTAAAATGTAAGATGCTGTACAAGGTGCAGAGATTCAAGAAATCAATGAAAGTTATGTTGATGCCAAGCTTCTGTAAAGCATAAAAAGCCACTTCAATGAGAGTGCTTGGATATCACTGAGAGGCCTTTAGGAACACTGGGAGCTTTTAAATCTTTTTTGTAAACCCACCCGAACAGCAGCTCCCCGTGGCCCCTGCTGTGTCACCCTTCCTGGACTGCCAAGGGCCAGGCTTTTCTCACCTCCCCTGAGGCTAGGGATGGCCAACCCTAACTCAACCACCTACTGCCAACAGTGTGAGAAATGACACTGCAAGACACAGCTGGATGGCCAAGGGGTAGTCCGCAGCTGCGGTACAGGCAGGGGTGCTGAACAGCAAGGGCCTGGAGCCCAGCTCCGACACCGACCACCTGTGCGGCCTCAGAAAGCCCAGAAACCGCTCTGGCTCTCGGTCTGATCCCTCGTCTTTAAGATGGTGAAGTGGCAGCTGCGTCTACCTCACAAATCCCTTAAGTAAAATTCCTTAAATAATAATTTCCTAAATTAAATTAAAACAAATTCCTAAAATTAAAAGAGGTAACAATATTTGGCACAGAGTTAATATTCAATTATCATCATCACTGATAATATTTTGAGTCTCATTTAAGGTTTTACTAAATCCTGGTTTTTTCCTCCACATTTATTCTATTCCTTTTATGGCTCACGCAGGCTGAAAGTTCAAGCCTGATCTAAGTTTAACAGGAAGATTATTTTCAGTTTGGTTTGACTTCTTAGGCAATTACACAAAAACTGCATCTATTTCACAATCCCTTTATTTCCAGTCTAGGTATCTGTCTCATATTTCATCCTTCTAGTCAGTTCTAATCTCATAGTATACTGATGCTCCCATCTCTTTAAAAGGACCAAAAAATAAACAAAGACTTCTAAACCGTAAAGATTTTTTAAAGACCCACATAAAGGTTACAAAGCATAATTTCTTTTTTAAAGTCTAAATGTGAAATCTACAGAATGTAGGGCAAGCCATCGATGTAGCACTCTCTCCCCGAGTAAACAAGGACAGAGACCTTTGTTGAGAGAACAGATTAAAAGCTCCAGGGAAGATGGAATGGACCCCCAAAGTATCTGTCCCACCTTTCTTCTCTGCGCCCTCGAAAACGTGGGTCATCAGGATCCCGGGGGAACCGTTCGTCTCCGGGTCTGCGGCCTTCCCACGCCCCTGGAGGGCCTCGGGCTGCACCCCGGCCATCCCCCTCGCTGAATTCCCTGTGGTCAGGAGGAAACGGAGGCCCGGGGCCCCCTCGCCTCCACTTCTCCTCTTGTGGTAAAGGTCCTCCTCGCCCCTCAAATTCACGTAACCGGTGGCCAAAGCGCTTGTCAGGGTGGAAGTCGTCTGGTCTGCTGAAGTCATCAGGGAAGTCGGGGTGAGGGCCACGCCTATCAGGGGGACCCCTGCAGTCCTGGCCACCCCGGAAAGGCCCCCTCTCAGGCCCATGCTCAGGGCCGCCGCTCTGCTCATGCCGCCTCTCTGACATCGGGCCCATGTGATGGTTTGGAGGGCCGCGGGAGTCACCTAGAGGAAACAAAGCTGATTTTTACCAAGTCTTCCAGGAAACCTGCCAATACAGGTCTGACCTGCAGCATCTTCATGTTTCAGAATGCATTCTTTTATTTAGAATGTTTTCCCTCCTTGGTTCTCAGCATACTGAGGAGACAAATGTCCATGACGCATCATACAATGAAAAGAACACGAGCTTTGGGGTGCAGATTTCAACTTCATTGCTCATTAGTTAAAGTAACTTGCCCCAGGGGAAGTTACCAATCTCAATGAGATCAGCAATGTCTGTCCACTTCCTAGTATGTGTATTCTAGAAAACATGAGTGCTTCCTGAGCATAAGAATGAGCTTCCCTTCCCGGCCCTAATTCTTTCAGTGATTTCATTAGGGCCACCTGCTCTATACCCAAGAAGGACACAGTAGAGAAAATGAATGCTGCAGGTCAGGAAGCTGCACCAAGAATTCACCTCCGTACTTGTGAGGGCAGGAAGGCCTATCAACAGGGTGCCACCCATGAGATCCCTCATTTAATCCCTAGCTCCTTTAACTTAATTTCTTAACTCATGCTTAGAATCTCAACAAATTCCTCTGCAAGTGTGAGCAGCCATGAGCCTCTCTAAGAGCTGCCTGGTGACCAAGCGGCCCTGCTGTGCTTCAGTGTCAGCGTTTATACACACCTTTGCTGCCCTTCCACGAACGATGTCTTTTATATACGACATTATCACCATTCTTTGCAGACAGTGTTTGGAATCCTACTGAAGATTTTATAAAAATATTTGAATATAGGAGACTACATTCAAAGTACTGAATAAAAATGGAAGAGGCCAATTAAATCTGTGATGCCTAACTTAGTTCACCTCCTGATTTTAAAGGGATTGTTTTCCCAGCCACGGTACTATTGCAGCTATTGTAATGTACATATATTTTCTGTCAACATAGTTTAAATCAAACAATTTTAAAAGTAGGTAGCAAAGGGACATTCTTTTTTTTGTTTTTTTAAGACAGAGTCTCACTTTGTCACCCGGGCTAGAGTACAGTGGTGTCATTATAGCTCACTGTAACCTCAAACTCCTGAGCTCAAGCGATCCTCCTGCCTCAGCCTCCTGAGTAGCTGGGACTACAGGCACATGTCCCTACACCCAGCTAATTTTTTATTTTTTGTAGAGATGAGGTCTCGCTCTTGCTCAGGCTGGTCTCGAACTCCTGGCTTCAAGCGCTTTTCCTGCCTCAGCCTCCCAGAGTGCTAGGATTACAGGCCTGAGCCACCACACCCAGCCAAAGAAAGGCACACTCCTAATTCTTAAACAAAACAAGTTTTAGGCCTGGCGCGGTGGCTCACGCTTGAGCAAGAGCGAGACCACGTCTCTACCAAAAATAGAAAGAAATTAATCAGACACCTAAAAATATATAGGAAAAATTAGCCGGGCATGGTGACACATGCCTGTAGTCCCAGCTACTCGGAAGGCGGAGGCAGGAGGATTGCTCGAGCCCAGGAGTGTGAGGTTGCTGTGAGCTAGGCTAACGCCACGGCACTCACTCTAGCCCGGGCAAGAGTGAGACTCTGTCTCAAAAAAAAAAACAAAAAACAAGTTTTAAAAATGAAATTCCTCCGCTGGCCCAGCTCGTGCCTTTTACTGCTTTTCCCTGGCAATACAGACGAATCCCCTCCTGCTTCCCAGCAGCCGTAATTCCCCCCTCCCACCAGCCCTCGCCTTTGCTTTCTGTTCATTTCTCTTGGCCATTTCAACTTCTCCTCACCATGCGACATGTATAAAAAGTTTGGAAGTCTCAATATACAAATGCGCCATCAGATGGAGGCTCCCTCCTCCTTGGCTGTCTGTCCCTCTGCCCCTCTACTAGTCCTCTCCGCTGGTCCTGGCAGTTTGCAAAGCCTCTAACTCCACTCTTTCTGGTAAGGAGGCCCCCTCACTCACTCAGTTCTCAGGAGTTCCTGCTGCTAATGGCTTCTTCCCTGATTTGATGCTGCTTGAATTTAGTGTAACCTCGGACATGGCAGACCTTTGACCCGAGGAAGCTGAACACATTCCATTTGGACTTGCCTATGAACATTAATCCTCCCATTACCACTATCTGTTTAAAAGTACCCTGCTCTTCCAAGAAAAGAGGCCCACCACTACAAATTAGAAGGCATGTGGCCACTGATGAAGGGGCGGCAGTGGTGGCTAACCCAGTAGGGGTGGCAGGGCCACTTTCTCCGCTCTCCCTTCTCCCTTTGGTCCCTGGGAGGAGAAAGAGAGGAGGAAGAGAGAGAGAGAGGGGAGGAGGTGAAGACAAAAGGGGAAGAGCAAGGATGAGAGGGAAGGCGGTGGAGACACAGGGCAGGGAGAGGGGAGAGGTAGCTCTCAATCTGCTGATGGCAGTTCCTTGGGGGTAAAAGACTCCTTTTCTTAGGGTCCCCAAATGTCAGGGTTGGCTCTTTTGGGCCTTCCTTTCTCTGTTTCCCTGTGGGTCACCTCCCTTCTGTCTATCCTCTGCTACCACTTCCACACAATTGGAAGGAAATAAACACTCTCTAGTTCCTTTAATCTCTCCCTTTCCTACCACTCATATCATATATAAATTCAAGACTGAGCTTTAAATTCTCAAAGTTCTAGGGCTGTAAATGCTGACAAATACTTTTCTTAATCTGATAAAATGGGGGCAAGAATCTTAACATGAACCACAGAGTGCTGCGGGCTTAGCCAACTGAAATAAAAGAGTGAAGTTCTGCGAAGGAAGATCTCTGCAGTACTCCGGGTTATCTGCATTGCGGTTTCTCCTCCCCACAGAAGCGTGAGTTGCACGTAACACTCCTCTCCTCGCTCCCCTGCAGCCGCACTCCCACAGAGTTCCCCTGCCCACTGTGCTCCTGCTCCGACCTGGAGGTGGAGGGGTGAGCCCACCCATCAGCCCAATGAGGGATCATGACCCATGGCACCCTGCATGCTCTCCTTCAGCTCTTTGGATCACTCTTAACTTCCAAATAGCCCCACATCTAAATAGCAACAGTTCTCATCTCTTTGTTTTTCATAATATCAACAACCACACATCAGTACATTGCTTTCTTTTTTTCAAATGGTGCAGAACAATGTAACCAGCTAAAGAATTCAACATATGGCACAATTTGGGAGGACAAGGGAGTATTGATAAAAATACTATCAAAAAATTTAAGCAGAAGCAATTCAAGTCTTCGGGATGATAAAAACATGCACTCGCATTCAGTGAGCATGGGAACCGCTGGCACGGCCGACTCACGAACACGGCCAGCCTGTGGCTCAGGCACTACTGCCAGCGCCCGAGAGTGAGGAGCTTACTTCCTCTGACTGGCACTGTTGCCTAACTAAACAGATCTATAAAAACAACATAAAGCAAAGCTCTTACCTGAAATGACTATGCCCTTATTTTGCGCAGAGGTTCAAATGACCATTCTGTCAATTACTTACCAACAAAAATCCTTAATGTAAAATGTACACAAAGGTGGCAGAATGCAATCTCTTATTCAGCAGAGCAGATGTTTACCTTTGTTAGGGCCAGGTCCTTGTCCAGGGTTCAGAGGGGGGATGCGACCTTGTGCTCCCTGTTGCCCTAGGCCTGGTATCAGGGGTGGGGGGCCTGTGCTCTGTCCTTCCTGAAAAGATGTTTTTAAAGCAGTGGTGTGAAATCATAGGCTTGTGCTTCATGAATAGCAATATGAATTATAATGCGATAAGATAAAAATACTGGGTTGCCCCAAAGTCTCCAGAAGTAAATATTTAGCTAGCGATAGTAGAGCAAAATTGTCCTTAAATCAGGGAAAAGGAGATACTTCTCTTGCTAATTATCAATTTTAAAAATGCACTTGGAATGTTAAACCTGCTGACAGGTTTTATTTAAAGCTAGATCTTTACTTGTAACACAAAGTAAGAACTCTGCATTACAATGGAAATCAACGGAAAGTCAGAAATCTTAACACAGTAACACCACCATTGCGCACAGAGGAGGAACTTCGGGCAAAGTAAAGGCCTGCAGTCTGCCAGGACAGGCAAACTCTGCCGGCGACAGAGAGTAAGCGACTCTCTCTAAGCCTGGATGGGCTTGAGAAGGGGGAGCAGACAGGGTGAGAAAGCGAGAGCTTCACGCTGGGTTCCCTTTCACACCCTCAACCTCCGTTGGATTCACTAGGTTCCCGCGGCTTCCTTCTGATACAGACTGCTGCTCTGTCCTCTTAATTTCCTTGCTTAGAGAACCCAGAGCTCAACCCCAGCGTGTCCCTAGCCCTGAAGTTCTGTATTTTTATCTAGCCATGTCTAAATTCTGATGTTCGTTCCACACTGTCCAGTGACCTTGGATCAGGTCTCTTGACAAACGAGTAAATACATGAATATATATCTAGTCATTCCTTCATATAAAAAGTGCGTTTAGTGGCTGGACCTACTATGAGAACAGCACAAGTCCAAGAACATCAACAGCAAAACTGCTTTCACATCCCAAACCAGCCGCGTAAAGGAACACCCTTGATAGGAAGTATGGACCAGTAGGTGTAAATGGCCACTACTAACCCAATGCCAGTGACTTCTAGACTGCTTTGTGACCTGTCCCTTTTACCCTGGGACAGCTCTTACAACACCTAAAAGCAGTTCCACTAAATTAAACCAATTAAAACAACTGCTTTAAATAATTAGCATGGTCAAAGTGAAGAAAGTTAGATTTTAGCATATAAGAAATATAAGCAAAGATTTTTCATCAGGCAACTGTTGAGATTAGAAATGCCCTCTACAATATCAAACCTTCAGACTCATTCTACCAATATTTCCATAGGTCAATTAAAATTTTAGACTCATTATGTTTTTCATGTTAAAATTTTTTACTACATGGTAAAATAAAAACTCTCATTGACTTGTCTCAGAAACTCAAGCTCGTCCTTGTGAATCTGACATGTTTATAATTTCAGTTACAAGATGGTAGCTATAGTTCATTATTTTTTTACCTCTCAAAATGAAAACTGTTAATTCAGTACCACACACGCACACACAAATATATAATGAATTAATAAAATATATAATGCTTCAAGATTTAGGGCAATTTAAGATGGCAATCCTAGATTTTATTCAACTCATCCTAAATTCTGAAAAGTGCCTAGTAAAAATCTGGAAATAAATGCTATCAGATTCTTCCTTGCTAGGACATTTTTAAGTTCTGGAAGATCTATCCAAGAATATCACATAATTAACTTATTTGGCTACTAATTTTAGGTCCATAAACAAAATGGTTATCTTTACATTACAGATTCTTGGTGGGGTTTGGTTAAAAAAAAAAAAAAAAAAAAACAGACTGTGTTTTCTACACCTAGCCTCTATAGCATCCCCTCTCCCAAGTGACAACCCAGGGAGTCGCTGTTAATTCACACATTCATTTCTAGTCCACAACTGACTTCAGGGACAAAATCCAGTTGTTAATAGCCAAATAATGCCTCCAGACTAAGAATTTCAGAAAAACATAAAACCACTTAACCAAACAGTGCTCAATCCATTTGTGCTCATGCAGTCTTTTTGTGACTCACCCCCAAGGAATGTGAACCCTCCTCACACCATCTCTCTAGCACGAGCTCAGTGAATGAGTAATAAAATTTAGCTAACAGAGTCCTCAAAAAAGGGTCAAGGGAATTTCTACAGAAATATTCCATCCTGTAATTACTTTCAAATGTCAGCTGGAAATAATTTGAACAGAATTTTAGAATGCTCAGTTCTGGAATCACAGATCTCTAAAAGTATCCATTGAAATAAAAATAGTCAGGTCTATAGTATACTCATGAGTTAAATACCCCATATTATTAATATCTTTAAACGTAGAGCCGGCAGACAAGTTGGAGGTGGGTCGCCGGCTGGCAGGCCCATGGAACACCAGGCTATAAAGAAAAGGGCCTGGGAACAGGGGCATGACAGCCTCAGAGCCACGCACCATGTAACATGCCTTCTCCTCAGAGGCACAGCTCTCTTGGAGCCCAGAGACAATTACCAACTATATTCAACTGAGACTTGATCTCTTCTGCAAGAACCTCTATTAAAAAAAAAAAAACAAGGTGAAGAGTAAAGAGTAATACTGAGATCTACTTAACAGGGGTATAACATAACTCACCATCCTGTTATTTCCTTCTTCAGCCAAAATGCTAGCATCTTAAACCACCATCGCTACTCAAGAAACACTGACACCCAACTGTGGCTGCTTTTCACAATCCTTAGCAAGTACCACTTCAGTACAGAGTGTATCTTCCCAATGTGTTAATGCCTACAAGTTGGAAATAAGTAATACCTGGTTGAAGGGGGCCCGGGGCCCATCACCTAGCAGAGGTGTTTTCTGCTGCTGGAATGGTATCGGTCCTTGAGATGGATGTGGCCCTCTTGCTGGGTTCTGCTGTCCCTGAGGTCCAGGAGGCCCTTGCATGCCACCCTGGGGTGGAGGTCCTAAAGAGCCCTGGGGAGGCCCCTGCTGACCTTGCGAACCTGGAGGCCCTCGCAATTCCTGGGGCGGGCCCAGCATTGATCCTTGAGGTGGAGGCCCCTGCATGCCCCGCATCTCCTGAGGACCTCGCATTTCCTGAGGGCCGTGTCCCAGTAGTCCGCTTGGAGGGTGAGGTCCTCTCATCTCTTGAGGTGGGTGGCCCATCATCATCCCTTGGGGAGCAGGACCCTGATTCTCTCGGGGGCCTGGAGGCCCCTGCATTCCTCTTGGATTCAATCCCATCAGAGGTCCCTGAGACACAGGACCTTGGATCCCTTGAGACCCTGGCCCACCTTGTATCCCATGAGGATGAGGAGGTCCTTGCATTCCTCTGGGACCAGGTGGTCCCTGCATACCTTGAGTACCAGGAGGCCCCTGTGGGCCCAAGTGACCCTGGGGACCAGGTGGACCTTGGGGGCCTATGTGACCCTGTGGACCAGGTGGACCCTGAGGACCCATATGACCTTGAGGACCAGAACTACCCTGTGGTCCAGGTGGCCCTTGAGGTCCCAGAGGGCCATGAGGTCCAGGATGCCTCTGCATTCCTTGGGGCCCATGCATGTCCTGAGGCCGCGGCAACCCCTGTGGTGGGCCTTGGGGTCCTTGTGGTCCCATGAATCCTTGTGGCCCCCCACCTCCCTGATGCAGTGGAGGACCTTGTGGTCCCATTTGTCCCTGGGGTCCAGGGGGCCTAAACTGTCCCTGTGGACCTGGAGGCCCCATTTGAGCCATGTTCATTGGCATCTGTTGAGATGGATGAGGCTGTTGAAAACCTTGAGGAATCTGAGACAACGGCCCTTGTCCTGGAAAGGGCTGGGGTCCGAGGAGAGGGGTGCCAGATGAGGGAGGAGGCTGAATTTGCTCAGCCTGTTTCTGTGCAAGTCTTTCAATTTTGAGTTGCTGGAAGGAAAGAAAAAAGCATGCTGAATAAATAAGCCAGAGCCCTTGAAGATGACAATATTACCATCAAGTATTCTGCTAGGAGAGCCTCAAAATAAACATAAAAACTGCTCAATCTCTTAATGCCCCCATGTAATTTGAGTCCATGTAACACTCAAACACTGTGAGCACTCACAGCTTCATGGCACTGAGGCTCCAGACTCCCTTTAGACTTTTTCTTTTTAGGTGCTGGGACACAGCAGTCAGGAATATTTATATCCATCTTGATCAGGGAAATCCCTATAATTTAACAGTATTTGTCATTATTGGTAGCTATTGTAGGTGGGAAAAATAAGAACAAACCACCTGCTCTATGAACTGACAGAAAAACAAAAATTCTTTTATCTGTGGATAAAGAAGTGAATTCAAATTAAAATTATGTTGGCTTTACTTTTTCTATTAAGAAGTATATTTAACTTTGGTGTACTCACTGCTCCACTGATCTGGTGTTAAAAGTCTTAAGAAACAGGATTCTTTTAGAAACTAGTCTCCTAACGCAGCAACAAGAAATGCAGGTGCCTGTCAGCCCCATCTCAGTCCCTTCCCTTTTCCTTAAGAGCACACCAATAAAAACGTTATCACTACTTTCTCAGATCATCTTGAATCCCCCTACAGAGCTTCATATACCTCCAGAAGTTGTGGATTAGTATACTGTAACGTGGCCATTTCTTGCTCAATTTCTGCTTGTGTTTTTTTCTTCTCTTCCAATTTAATGTCTTCTTTTCTGTCATTGAGCACCTCATTTGGAGCAGGAATTGGAACTTTATTTTGCATCCAAGCCTCAGGAAAGAAGAAAATGTTAAAACATACCCTAAGGATAAAAATCACAATGACAGAATGACATAGCCGTTCTATAATGTCATCTGCTCAATCCAACCTATTGAACTGTATTTATTTCTAATACTAATTCTTAGTGACCCAGGAATGGAGTTAGGCAGGCAATTATTAGGTACAAATTGCTAAGGTGATAAAAGCTGAAAGATACTGCATGTTATTAAGAATGCAAAACTTGCCCAGCCTCTCCAAAAGGGCACATGCGCTTTGTGTTGAAGGGACGATTAAAGCAGAAGAGAGACAAACAATGGAGAAGGGAGTCAGCACACTCTCTGTTCCATGCCTGTGTCTTCTCCTTCCTCTGATAGCTTGGATGATAGTAAGTAGGTGAAGATAAAAGAAGATTCATGACAAATTCAATACAACTGCAAGCAGTGGATGAGAACTATGTCTCAAAATGCATAAAATATGTATAGAATGCTCCAAAAAAGAGTATATAGTACAGAAATACTTTCAAAAGATAAGATAATCCAAGAGCAACATCAATTAAACCACCCAATCATAATCACTAAGTGCCTAAATGAGGTGGAGTCACTTTTAGTGACCTACCTGCTGGAACTGTGCAGGAATAGGTTTTGCATAAGGAACTTTCTTCTGAGGTACTTTTTTCTGATCCTTTTGCATCACCTCCTCCATTCCCCAATCTAAACCTGGAATTGTCATTTCGATTTCATTTGATTCATCTTTCCCTGCAAAGAAAAGTAGTTTGCCTTTTAAATTAAAAAAAATTGGCCACTGGATCAATAAATACGTTTTTGGAAAAGATTTTAGATACTATGATGTTTATATCGCTTTTATCAACATTTGTGAACATAAATCATTATAGCATTTTAATATAACTTATTAGGAAGATAATAAACATGTCTAGAAAAATGTTATAAAAGAAAAATATGTATCTGTAATTTCTCTTACCCATCTGTTCTTGTTCCATAGCTAATTTTAGCTGTTCGGGTATTCCCATCCCTGGAATTACTGCCAGGCTATTAGGTTCAAGGTCATCTATAAATAGTAACACATCCATTGTTAATGGAGAGTTTATAAAAGTAGTGGCCAATAAAGTTATTAACGCTTTATAAAAATGAATCCTATCACTGGTGATTTATAAATCAATAAGCTATAAGATAAAAATTAGTTTTGTATAGTCTTCCCAACACCTAACACTTCTATAACAGAATATCACATTTCAAAGGACAAATGTACAAGAGTCTCACCATATTCTACTCCATCTTCAGACATTCCAGGTAAAAGGTTTAGATTATATCGATCTCGCATTTTATCACCTGGTCGGTTTCGAGTCCAGAATTTGCTGTCAAAGTAATGAGGAGAGTAGAGGAGCATGGTTTCAGTGTTTTTCCGGGCACTGGCACTTATTAGAACTAAGCAGCCCCTTGGTAAACACAATAAATTTTTTAATGTCTTTCTCTAAAAATTAAAAATGTCAAAAGGTTTTTTTTTAATCAAAAGGTAAAGCACAATTTCAAATAACCAAAGTCATATTCAATATCCAGTCTCTTTACTGCAATATAAGTATTTGTAAAATCACTAATGCTTCTAAGAATAAGTTGGAATACAAATTAAGACATCAGTCAATAAATAAAAATAAATATACATAATATTTATTTCCTCCTGCTTCAGGAGTACAGTAATTCTTTGCTCTTTTCAATACAAAGTTTACCTAGTGTGGTCATTTGAGCCTGAGCAGAGAATATGTCCAAGAGGATGCCAAGCCAGACTCCAGATCATTCCTTCGTGGGCCATCTCCATCCCACCCACTTCCTTCTCTACCCTGCAACAGCACCAAAGAAAGAAGTCGTTCTCACAAAAGTTACTAAAAAAAAAAAGGCATTTTCTTTTAGCCTTAAAACAAAACCACCAAAGCCTGTTCCTTGAATCTGGTCAGTTACACACGTTTCAGAGGGGTATTGGTTTGTCATCAGAAATTTATTCTTTTATCCAAAGAGTACTTCAGAGGGGAAGATGCTTCAAGCATTATTTTAGCAATAAGAAACCAAGAAATCTATTTTATTCTCCCTTAATGACTTTCGCATCCACAAATGGAAGTGAATTTTCTATTCCAAGCTAGATTTACAGAATTGAAAACTGCAGGCAGTCTGACACAGAACATATGAACAATAAAAAAAAAAATCACAAACTTCATCATGCTTGCACACATTCAGGTACTCTCTTCATAAAAATACACTACTTCATTACATAATAAATCATACACACCCAACATGCCAGAATAACAAAGAACCATCAGACCCTCCACTGGCAAAAAGCCCTTCATGAACAGGATGCCAGGCTACAGCTGTAAGACAAAAACATGGGACAAAGCAAAACCATTAGGATCTGAGAATGCTACAGGCAACAGTCATCGGGGCAGGGAATATATCACCGCTGCTGACCTGTGGCTTCTTTCTTATGACCTCGGAAGACTTGAAGCTCCTCTTTCAGGTTTCGGATGTCAAAAAGTTTACAGAGGTGGTCACGTGATGCTGTGAGTAGCCAATTGCCATTGAGATTTAATTTCACCTCCATTACAGTGTTTTTATGGGCATGACTAGAAACAAAGTACCAAGAAAGTAATCTTTCAGAATTCAAAACAAGTACAAATCGATATAATGGCCATTTTTTTGGAAAGGACATGGATCAAGATGGCAAAAGGTTTGCCCTAGAAATAATGAAGCATGGAACATGATAAGACCACAGCTAAAAGTGTACTTGAAAGAAATAGGTCAATGACAGAAATAAATGTCCACTACTTAAGCGTAGCCCTCATGAACCAGTAAAATAGCAGAGCTTAAACTGGACAGAAAGTTTATCTCTGAGCAGGCGAACAACTTGAACACATAAATTAATATTCAATAAAGCTCATTAAATTTTAAAAATTCAGTGAAATTCCTCTCATTAAGACAAAGCATAAAAATAAGCACCACGTAGGTTGGGAGTCAATTTGAACTAAGGACAATGCAACAACCCGAAGCCTGCACACTGTCCATCTCCGAGGGACACCACTGACAAGGTATTCTGCATTGCTTGTGGCCGCTGGAGTTGTGCAACAAGGCATCCTTGCTCCAACCAATTTGCTCCAACTATGGTTCGCTTCCCAATCAAAAGTACCAGGATACAGCTGCTAGGTCAAAAAAATTTAACATATTCACATAACTGTGAATGTTTACAAATAATTCAAAGAGAAAACTATATTAGGGAGCTGTATGCTAAGTAAGCGTGTCAGACAAAAAATGAGAACTGGTTCAAAAATAGAGGGAAAACCTCTTTAACAAATAGATGTAGTGAGATGGAGAAGGCTGGGCTGTATCTGACAATAAGGGGCACATGTGTGAGCTGCACACAGTGCCAAAAGGTATTCTGATGAGGAGAGATAGTGAACTAGAACAGTAATAACCACCTCTTCCTCCTCCTCCTCCCCACCCGCTGTGATAACCCCTTGTCTATGTGGCAGAACAAAAATCAAGCCTTATTTCATTAGGAATTTAGAAACAAATCATACTTAATTAATAAGTCTATAGATCCAAGTCCATCTGTGGTCTAAACTATTTTTTCAAGGTAAGAAAAGGGAAAGCTACAAGTTAAAGAACAGAGACAGTTTTGCTCCCCTTTGTTTAGGAACCAAAGTGGGGATTCCTATCACTTACAGTGTTGCAAGACTCTGCCCAGTCTTGGGATCCCAGAACTTGATTGGCTGTTGACTATCTTTACTTCCTGAAACAACTAACCCTTTGGTTGGATGCCAGTCTACACATTTCACATCAGCACCATGCCCTGTCGGAAACAAGTTGGGATAAAAATCTAATCAGTTGTCTGCATTTAAAGCAATTTCAACCAAAGTAAAGAAATCTACTAGATGTTTTGATCTCAGTGTTCAGTCAAGTTAAATTTTTTAAAAAAGACTCTTTGGGCTCTGTGTCTAAGTCTTTGGGGTACAGAACCCTCCCCTCCTATGCCAGGATGCACAGGACCCAGTCCTTTTCTCCTGGAACTAAGCGCATCTTCTTGCCTACTTGCTGGTAGGTCAGTCAAGGCTTTTTGGAAGCTGTACCTATCAAGCGCCTCTAATAAAGCTTTTTAAACTTTTCATGCTATTCCCAATTATCCTAATTAGGCACAATCCCTGTCATTCACTTTGGTTTTCCCATTTTGTGGTAGTTCTTATAGATCAAAAGTCCTAAATTCAGGTTTAAACACCACCACCTTCTAGATATGAAAATAGGAAAACTATTCCAGCTTTCCACTCCTGTTTACTGAAAAGCAGGAGAAAAACAATACCTGCTTGATTCACACGTTGTGATAATCAGATGAGATAATAATAAAAGCTACCCTACTGAGTGTTTAGTACATATTAGGAAGTGTACTGAGTATTTATAAGAATCACCTTTTTAACTCCTCACAAAATCCTGAGTAAAGTATTAGCATTATCTCATTTTACAAGTGAAGAAACAGAAGGACCGGAGGGGTTAAATAACATCCTAGATTCCACAGCTAGCCAACAAGAGTGGGTATCTCAACCTGGTCTGCAGCATTCCAGTGATGTTTAGTTCACTCAACCACTATGCCAAGGCATGAGGTTGCTTCTCAAATGTAATACATTAACTACAAAAAATCACAAATATGAAAATCAGAATTTACAAAACTGAAGTAGGTATGATTTTTGAAAAACTGGGTGCTGTACAGAGTCACCAGAATCAAATATTTCACACAGCAAATGCACTAAGAAACAGGTGAGGAGTGAGGCAGAGCATTTGAAGTAGCTTCGTTCGCTAATCTGTATCAAATCCAGCTTCTGTGAAATTCTGAGGTGGAATAAAGAAAGGATACAGAAGAATACAGACAAAAGTAGAGAAGGAAGAAATGGTGTAGAAGCCTTGGAAGTGGTTTGTATAGTTCAGAAGGGGAGAAATTTGCATCTCAAATGGGTGTGGGCTTAACCCAACACAATACCCCACACTGGCAAGCACGCAGGGGGATAACAATTCTCCAGAGAACAGTTTGGCAGTATGTACTAAAAGCATGAAAAGTGTGTCTCCCATAATCCAATAATCTCATGTCCCAGATTGTATCATAAGGAAATAATGGGTATCCGAAAAGATTTGTCTACAAGGATATTTACTGATGCAATTTACTATTTTTAATAAATGCCTCTGAATAAGACACAAATATATTACAAATTACAGTATAGCATATGTACTCAAAGGAATATGCTGCACCTATTATAAATAATCCTGTAAGTGATTTAATGATATGATTAAAGTGCCCATGATACTAAGTTTATTTTTTAAAAAATACACCAATCAGGGCTGGGCGCTGTGGCTCACGCCTGCAATCCTACCACTCTAGGGGGGCCAAGCGGGGAAGATCACTTGAGGTCAGGAGTTCGAGACCAGATTCAGCAAAAGCAAGACCCCGTCTCTACTAAAAAAAATAAAAAGTAAAAAAAAAGTAAATAATTTAAAAGATTAATTAAATAAAATAAAAAATACATCAATCAGTGTGTATCATCACTGTAAAAGGTAAACAAATCAATAACATGAATGACTACATGAGCATATCTAAATACAGAAAAAAAAGCAATTAGTCGAGACACGAAACTGTTACCAGAAATGTTAAGCTGAGGGGGGAGGGTACTAAGGTGATTCTTCTTTCTCCATGTTTTTCTACGTTTTTATATTTTCTACAACAAACATATTTTGTAACTAGGATCTGAGGGTGGGAAAGAGGAAGTGAGGTTTTGCTGTTGCTTTGTCTTTTATTAAGAAAATTAACTGACAGCCAGGCTCAGTGGCTCATGTCTGTAACCCTAGCACTCTGGGAGGCCGAGGTGAGAGGATTGAGGTCAGGAGGTCAGGAGTTCGAGACCAGCCAGAGCAAGAGCGAGATCCCCGTCTCTACTAAAAATAGAAAAAATTAGCCTGTCATGGTGGTGTGTGCCTGTAGTCCCAGCTACTGGGGAGGCTGAAGCGGGAGGACTGCTTAAACCCAGGAGTTTGAGGTTGCAGTGAGCTATAATGACGCCACTGCGCTCTAGCATGGGCAAGAGAGAAAGACCCTGCCTCAAAAAAAAAAAAAAAAAAAGAAAAGAAAAATAACTGAAGACGGAACAAGTGAAATATAATTACATTTCAGTCCCTGTAGCCCCTTGCTTGCCTTAAGTAACTTTAATTAATGATTTGACATTAAATAGATATGGCCAAGGAATTTAAAAACTTCAGGCCACTGTCACCTAAAAATAAACTTATGTGTAGCGATGTATGAATTATAACCAATCAAATTTGAGTTTATGGAAAATGCGTAAGAGTAGCTTTAAATTATAATGCACTATGCAAAAAAGTTCATATTCTTAGGAGCCATCTCTACCCTCAATTTCTTGGGTATACTTTTAATACACAGAGAGAAAGTATTTGTATAGTTTTAAAATATATTTGCTTACTTTAAAGTATATGAAAAGCAAAAAACTATCAACCCATAAAGAAGGACCAATAAAATATACTTCAGCTGCTTTAATTCTGTTTTCTGAAGTTTTCTAAAATTTATTTAACTAAAATTCAAGCAGTGAGGAATCCCATGAATTTACCCATATCCATACACATCATGAATATAAATCAAACTGACTGGTACTAACTGCTGGATTTTATTTTATTGGTTATTCTCAATAAAAGTAATGATACTAGCAAATACATATACACAGCACTATTCTAACAAAGTATATGAAAATCATAAAGCACAAGTTAAAGAACTTGTCCAGGATCACACCACTGCAGCGTGGCAGAATAGCGATCTGAATGCAGGGAGCCGGCCCCAGAGCCTCTGCTTTTAAGGACTGGCCTTTATAGACATGAAACAGTCAGTTTAAGAGTTACCAGAGGGGGAAAAACCAAGAATATCTAACTTCCTGTTTGCTTCTATATACATAAAGACTCACTGAAGGATGGTACTAAACAGAGAACTGGGACAGGAAGAGACACTTTTTAGGCTTTACATTATTTTACTTTTGAACCACATGCATGTATTATCTACTTTAAAAAAATTAAATACAAATAAATGAAAGTTACCTAGGAAAATATTTTAAAAAAGTATGTGCAGCATCTAACATATGTGGCTTGAAAAGGGACACATACATACACACGCACACTGTGCACACATATATTTGCTCGAAAATGCATTAAATATGCCTGAAAGAATACATAAAAATCTGATAATATTAACTGCCTCCAAGAAGGGAAAGTAGGTAGCTGAGGGGACAAGGGTAAGAAGACTTTTCATTGTATATTGTTTGAAACACATGAATGATCTATTGAGAACAAAATTCAATTTTTAAAAATTTACTAAACTTACTAAGTAACAGATTTCCTCTAGAAAGTGGGTGTGAAATCTTTACATGCAACATTCATCATTCTTGTAAGTTTTTAAAAAGTGAAAAAGAAGAAAAACAAATAGATTAAGTGGGCACAGAAGAAAACCGATATGCAACTGCTTTCTTCTTTAGGGAGAAAAAGTTACTGAATTTTCACTGATGTGACAAAAACTATTTCAAATGATAAAATTCTACCCTCTCTTGTCAATGTTTATACATTTAGATCCAGAAGAATATGACTAGCAGAAATTTATCCTAAGAAAATAATCTAAGAGGATTTTTTAAAACTTTTATATGTAAAAGATAGTATTTGAAGCCTTGCTCATAATAGTGAAAAACTGGAAACAAAATTTAGAAGTGGAATGACTGAATGAATTTTGCCACAGCCTGAAAGTAGAAGAATTATACAACTTTAAAATGAAAATTTTGGAAACAAAGAAAAAAGCTCGTTAAGTAATGTGCACTAAAAAGCAAACAAAACACACACACAAATTATACATATGTTGTAAGAATGATTACAAAAAATGTGTGTATGGTTATGACAATGTGGATATGGATAAGCAGGAAATGAAAATTATACTGGGATAGTGGAAACAAAGATGAAGTTTTTCTATTCACATTTCCTCTAGTGTGACATTGTGGTTTTAAGAATAATATGGGTTAGATTGTGTCTCTGTGTGTGTGTGTGTGTGTGTGTGTGTATATGTGTACTTTTTTTAGTATGTTTTATAATATGAAAAAAATACCATTAAATGCAAGTTACTTTGCTAGGTAATGTTTTACCTATCAAATTAGCAAGCGTTAAATTTGGTGACACCTAAAGTTCATAAGAGAGTAACAGGCACTCTCATCTGTAATTGGATGGAAAGCAAATGAGCGCAACTTTTGGGGGAGGCCATGTGACTGTATCTATCACAATCTTAAAGGCACACAGTCTTTGATCCTGTAAATCCTCTGCTAGGAATTTTACCGTGTGATTGCAAAAGCATACCAAGATTTTATGTACAAAGATATTTACTGCACCTAGTTTAAATTGCCAAGACCTGGAAACAACCTAAATGTGAATCAATGAGGTGTTATTCAGGAAAATTAAGGGAAATCCATATAATTGAATATAATCCTGCTGTTAAAACCAAGGGAAAATGAGGGACTTTTGGGGTGTTGCAAATGTTCTCTATCTTGGTTACTGTGTATATATTTGTCAAAATTCATGGAATTGTACACCTTAAAAGGGTGAATGTAACCTTATGTAAATTATACCTCAATAAGCCTTTTAAGAAAATATAGGCAGAAAAACCAAAGTATAACACGGTTCCGTATGTATAAAAGAAAATTTAAGCTAGTAATTGCTTAGGAAGAAATGGTATGGGAATAAGGCAGCATTTATTCTTCTGTAGTCCTTGAAGTTTCCTAACATGTGTTTTTATTACTGTATTTAATAGCAACTGCTTTTTGTTTCCCTCTATTCAAAACTCAAGGGAATAATCGATAACAATTAGTGCCTTTATTTGCCAGTACAGAACTAACCAGTGCTGTGGTCCCAGGAAGATGTGCTCGAGATCCTCAGCAGGGGTGCAGCTTGTCACTGATATAGTCAGACATAGCATGGTGGAATTAAGTTTCAAGGATATTATGGGTTTTGTGAATTGGCAAGCCATATATAAAAACTTTATCTTATATAAGTTACTATTTCATAGAAAAATGGTTAATTACCAAACACACAACTTATTAATTTCCAACATTATCCCTAAAGAACACCTCGACACTAAATTTGATCATTCATTTCTGAAGGTACAGAATTTCAAGATACAATTATTCAAAGATCTTTGTGATTCTCAAACATGGAAACTCCAAGAATGTAGTATTTGTAATGCTGAAGCAGTTAATATAGACTTAATGGAAAATTCAGGTGGTAACAGATTTTATAGCCTAGTTGTCATACTGAAAACATATTGCTAATGGCTAAAGTTTTTAAGACTAAAATTTTCTTGCTAACAGAAGACTATTTTTTAAAAAAGTAGCATTTAATTATACTTTTCAGAATCAAGCCCCTAAAAAATGAAGATAAATGTCTGGACAACATCAGCCCTGCTCCAGACACTACAAAGTCTATCACAGGCACCAAGTGTAGCCCCACAGGGGACTGACAGAAGTCTAGAGGTGGACTACGGTGGACACATACAATCCTCAGTAGGATGGCAGAGCTTTTAAGAAGCCAGTGATACAGGCACATGGTGACCAAGTGAAGAGTCCAGAATCACCGCGAAAGGTCAAAGCATCTTATCCTACTTGACTACAACTGGAAACACAGAATATGCTTGAAGATACCAATAGTGAGACTAGGACATGCAATTGCAAAATTCTAAAATTAAGAGATTCCAGTTGTAAATTACTATAAAGAGCAAGACTGTCACCGATCTGTGTGTGGAATTCCCTTTGAACACAAATACTTAAGAATTTAACCTGCACACGTGGCTACTTAAATTTGTTAAAGTTAAAATTTTAGTTTCTCAGTAATATTAGCAACATTTCAAGTGCTCAATAGTTACATGTGACTAGTGGTAACCATATTGGACAGGATAGATATAGAACATTTCCATCATCATAAAAAGTCCTATTGGACAATTGGCCTTAAAGTTTCCCTTTAAATTTCCATAATCATATTATTTTTATTCACTATCTCAGTTGCACAATTAACAGCAATAACAAAAATTTATCTTTAAATGACACTAGAGCTAGGGAAGACTGCAAAATTATCCAGTCCTATAATTTTTACAGATGAGAACACTGAGGCCTAAATGGTTTAAGCAGTGGTGGGAGGTGGCCCAGAATTTCTTCCTCCTGATCCAATCCTCTCTTCATCTCACTAAATATCCAAATGAAGTGGCAGAATAGTTCCTTTTGTTTGGTTTCAATCCTGAATCAACTTTCACTTTCTCAACTAACTGAGGAGCTTGTATGTGACAACTTCTGTGCTCCTTTCCGTATCTCAGAACTATACAATAATTTAGGGAAAAAAATCTAAAAATACATAACAATTACTTCTAACTATCTAACAAGTAATCAGATCGATTCTCAAGACAGGGGTCTTGTTAAGAATAAAGAAATATGGCAACCTAATTCCACCGAAATAAATTCTGAATTAACCCATCCATAATAGAGTTATTTTTTAGAGGTTAAGCCTTGATGGCAATGAATTCTGAATCATTTCTTAGCTAGCTAAATTATCTTGCTAAATATTCTCTCAGGATCCTAGCTAAATGAATAGTGACACAATTAGCATCTCTTGGACGCAGGTAACATCGCTTTGTGGATTAACTTGTGTTTAATATGCCAGAAATAATGTTCAACTTATTATTTCATAATAATTATTTGCAGAAAGCAACCATTAATAATGCATTAAAATTTATACCAAACAGGAAGTAAACGACTTCACTTTTTCCACTTGATCATTCTTTCACACATTCGTGTACTCTTCCACTCATTCATTACTTCAAAGTAAGTGTGCATGATACCAACATCTATTGGGCTCCTACTATGGGCGCTCAACCTCTGAAATACGTGATCACCAAACAAAATGAGGACTAAACATTGGGGGAATATTTGTAGGATTACATAGTGCTGGAACAATAACTTTTTAAGAAAATTAATACTTAGAATAAAAAAGTTTTTTTGGATCAAGATTGAAATTAAGCTAAAAAAGAAACTAATGCAGTTTTAGAGACCTTTCTCCACAAAATAAAAACAGAAAAATTCCTCCCCCCCCTTTAAGAATATGCTACATAACCATGCTTGATATAGCAAGGTGCAAAATGCAAACAAGATAATTTTCCTAAGTAATGAAAAAAATGCTCAATGTGTTAAAAATAGAAGAGATTCTAGAAAAGCAATGCAGAGACTCATTAATAAACCCTAAAATTCTGAGAATAACATGATAAATGTTTTAGGCTTTAGATATTTGGTGAAAAGATATTCTAGATTTACTTTTGTGGATAGTGGAGCATTTTCTGTTCATAATTTCCTATCCCAGAACCATAAGGTGTAGTGCAGTGAAGGTTAGAAACCAGTAAGGGAAGAAGGTGTTTTTGTTTTGTTTTGTTTTGTTTTGTTTTTGTGAAACTGGATGTAAACTTTGTGCTCCTGGGCATTTTTCTCAGGACTTCACCCCTCCTCCACCTCACCTGAAGACAGCCTCATAGGATCCTAAGGAACCTGTCATCCCACACAGGTATATAGCTCTGCCTTAAGACAGTGCATAGGATCCCAAGGCTTGGTGAACAGTCTGAGAACCAATATACAACGAGTTTTATTAGAAGGTCAGAAATAGTATCCATTTTCCCATTTTATTATTCCTGGATCAGGCCATTTTGTGAACAAATCTTACGAAAAATTTCTTTTATACATAACTTCCACAAGGCACCAAGGTTTTCTAATACAGGAAGAAAAAAGGCAAAGAATTCAAGTACCATCTTGTACAATATTAACAGTAGAACTGTTACTCAAGAAAATGTGTTAAACATTAACAACAAACTCAGGCTACTTCTAGCCACAATAACATAAAATGTAAACAGATCAGTTTAAGACAAAGGGTATGAGAAGCCATGGTCCACAGCCAGACACTTCATTAGATCAGAGGACTTAAAAATTTAAAAAATTAAAGAAGCATAAGTAACTTGTGCGCTAGTCAATGAATATGCAGTTTATTAGCATTTTACCTTCCTTTTATGCAAAATTGTTTTCACCATGATCCAACAGTCAACATCAACTGAGAATGATTACTACTAGCATCTTTGTTACCCAAATCTAGAAAGTTACATTAAAGAAAAACTATAGAATTAAATGGAAAGTTAATTCTGGGAGGGGTACACCTCTAGGCAGTGTTTTTACGTTATTTTCCAAGCAATGGCACAGAATTGCGGGTGAAGGGTTTCCGTGGTCAAATAAATTGAGCAATGCTGAATTTTAAAATGGACAAGTTTCTTTCCCTGCTTGAAAGCCTTCAGTCCTTGTAATATATACATATGACAAATCTGTGGGGGGATTTGATTATGAGTCTTCTTTTCTCAGAACCCTTCCAAGTCCATCAGAAGACCCATTATGGGAAACTTGAAACACTAGCTGATTATGTTGTCTGGCAATGATGAGCCTCAACTCAGGAGGATGGATTCCTCTGGGGAAGAAGGAGACTTTGGAAGGGCACCAAAAGGGCCTCCTAGCCACACCTGTGATGTGTACTTCTTTATTAAAAATTCACAACTAAGTATGGCAAAATGTAAGGATTTGACTAGGACTGAGTGGCGGCACAGAAGTGGTTTTCAACTTGTAGTATTTTGAAATGTACGGTGTCAGAACAGTGACCGATACACAAACATAACACTGCAAATTCAAATGGGATAAGGAGAAAGGAGATAGATGTACCATACATTTGTCAATCTCTACTTAAGTCACACATTTAATTTGCATATGCTGGTAAAATGGTTTCTATTGATTTGTACCAACAATGTATTCACATGGAAGAAACTGAACTTAAGCATACAACTCATAAGATTAATGCCATGTAACTAATTATTTCTGGCATCAAAGTGAACAAATCTTATGAATGTATGATGAAATATATAACTTTTTAGTCAAATAAAAACACAGGCATAAGTTTTGCAGAAACTTATACATCAGACTGCTGTTAAACTTTTATACAATAAAAGTGGGGGAAGGATGTAAGCAGGGAAGAGCACAATTGCCATTTGAGTCAAGTTTAAAGACTACATTTAGAAAAACCTTGAGGATTATGAAATGGAAGAAATCAGGTGATTGATACAATTGGACGATCTACGATATTTTTCCAAAACTGCCTGAGGGTGTATAGAATGTGTGTCAATCCTCTATATTCTTCAGTTATAATAACCAGAAAGAAGCAATTTTGCAGTGTGTTGCTTTGTGCCAACTGACAAATTCCCCATTGTGGGCTTTTCTAAAATTTAAATCTTTTTTTTTTTTTAAAAGTTCTTTTGGAAGGTATGCATTAAAGATGCTTACAGGAATGCAACCAACAAATATTCTTCAACCTTACTGTTGTATTCTTCCAATTCCTTGATGTTAACATCAGTATTATAAAGCATTTCAGCCATTTGTCTGAGATGGGAGATACTGGTGTCCCAAAAACATGTAGAAAGCAGCATGAAAATCCTTCATAAGAAAGGGTGCACTGGTGTGTGTGCGCATGTTTGTGACTATATAATTCAACAGTCAAATGTTCTTTAGTAACATTCCTGCAAACATTTATAATTCAATAACAATATACAGAGTAGTCAAGAAAAGAAGTGTATAGTCACCACTTCAAAAACCAGAAAAATGTAAAAAGAAAAAACATTTATCAGATTGATGGGAGTCTGGCAATAGCAAGACTACCAGAAATAATACCTATGCTTCATCAATAACAGAGTTATCAGTGCTAACAGATAACCCGGTCCAAGAATGCAAAGAAGCCATGACTGAAACACTAGCTTATTATGTTGTCTGCCAGTTCAGGAGACTGGACACCTCCGAGGAAGGAGGAGATCGCGGAGGGGCACAAAAATGGGCCTTTAACCACATCTGAAATATGGAAAGAAAAAGCAGAACCAAGAAGGAAAACAAAAGGTTTTCAATGATATTTCTGGAGATCTTCTAGGATAAGCCTTCTTTTTGAAAGCAAGGTAAAAAGGTGAACTGGTTCACTTTTAGTTGGCTAGACTAAGGATACTTTTTTTGTTAATTGAAAACTTAGAAACATAAAAGCAACAAATAATCTTGGTCAAAGTAGATGTAATTAACCCCACAGTAATCATTGCCCACAGCATCAACTGCACTTGGAATCCGTGTTTTTCCACACTCTTCTTAGGCACATGCACACATTTTTGGTTAATGTGCCTTCCTATAACCTTGTCCACCTACAGCTACTCACCTCTTGGAAGAACAGGAAGTCACAATGGTGGCGACGATAATGTTCCTCTACCAGAACAAGGTTACGTGAATCCCTAAATACTGCTGGAGGTGCCTATCACACGATCCCTAGGTGATTGTGTAATTTCAAGCTATTACTAAGATTTTTTTTCTATACATGAGTAATCTGAGATGACATATGCTCCAATAGGATCTTGATAATCATCTCCATTTCCAATTATTTCAAAGCAAAAATATAACTGAGAAAACCTCAACTGGGAGCTGGTTATATTAATTTCTATCATATTAAAAACATTCTAGGGCTGAGGGCAGTGGCTCACACCTGTAATCCTAGCACTCTGAGAGGCTGAGGGGGAGGATTGCTTGAGCTCAGGAGTTTGAGACCAGCAAGAGCAAGAGCAAGACTCCATCTCTACTAAAAATAAAAAAATTAGCCAGGTATGATGACCCACACCTGTAGTCCCAGCTACTTGGGAGGCTGAGACAGCAGGATCACTTGAGCCTAGGAGTTTGAGGTTGCAGTGAGCTATGAGGACGCCACTGCACTCTACCCAGTGTGACAGAGTAAGACTCTGTCTCAAAAAAAAAAAAATCTAATAAAATAACTATCTATATAGTCCATAATGATACTGATATAAATAACTGAATAAATAGGTGAGGGAGAAAAATCAAATCTCTCATGCATAAGAATTCCAAATACTCTGCCTTGAAGAGGTAGTGTTATTACTAGTACTCCACCCCTTAAGCATGGGCTGTGTGCTATGATTTCACTCCAAAGAATGTAGTAAGAAAAGGGGGGGGGCGGAAGAGGAGCCTTACATTGGAGAAATCTGACAAACTGCACCTCAAGCAGAAGATCAAGGTCAACATCAAGTCATGCAGACAGCACAAACCCTTGACACGAAGTGAGGAAAATGGAATTTTACCTTTGTGATCTTCCTTCCCAAAACCTACAACCTCAAGTCTAATCATGAGAAAATCAGATAAATCCCAACTGAGGTACATTCTACAACATACCATAAAACTTCTCCACAACGCACTGGCTGAAAGAAGATAGAGGAACAAAACCTTGGAAGTGCTGAAGTGTGTGTGTGGGGGGAAACTTTTGAATCTAGAATTTTCTACCTAGCCAAAGTCTTGTTTGTTATAAATATAAGCACAAAATAAAGACAGATAAGAACTTTAAAATTTTTATCCATAAATCTAAGAAAAAAAAGACTTACAATTCCAGAAATGTGGAAACCAAGTAATGCTTATTAGGAAAATCCAAACCAGTTCAAATTAAACTTAACATAAACAATACCAGTATTTCCTTGCGGAAGTGTTTAAAATCTGCCATCTTCTTATTCTTTATTGGATGCATAAATGAATAAATGATACAAAGCTCAGAGAGCAAAAAACAGATCTATACACATTGTTTAAAAAACAAAATAATTCAGGCATGGTGGCACACATCTGTAATCCCAACACTTTGAGAGGCTGAGGCAGGAGGATTGCTTGAGTCCAGGTGTTCGAGATCAGCCTAGGTAACATAGCAATATCCCACCTCTACAAGAAACAAAATTTTAAAAAGCCGAGCACGGTGGTGCACACCTGTAGTCCCAGTTACTTGGGAGGCTCAGGCAGGAGAATTGCCTGAGCCCAGGAGTTCGAGGTTGCAGTGAGCTATGATCACGCCACTGCACTCCAGCCTGGGCAACAGAGCACAACCCTGTCCCTATTTAACAAAAAAAAAGGGGGGGGGAATAACCAAGAGATGCAATTAGCTTTGTCCAATAGGAGCATATTTGGAATCAACAAAAGGATACATTAAATATAATTTAACTCAAATAGGTACTTTGTTCAGTACTCATATGCTATGTAACAGCTAATAAAAAATTTTGAATAAACCAGATCTATTTAAACCTCAGATGTCACTTACTAGTTATGACCTTATGTAATTTGGTTTACCCTTGTTGAGCCTTAATATTGTCATGTGTAAAATGGAGATTATTACTCAATTATTGGGTTGTTTTAGGAATTAAATGAAATACTTGCAGCACTTAGCACCATGCCCAGCATACATTTTGAACACTCAATGAATAAAAGCTTTCATTTTGATCCAATCTCAGCCCTGAAAAAGTTGACCATGGGGATACTTTCATACAGATTTAGTTATCTAGTGAAAATTGTTATTACTATGAACAGAATATGGGGAAGCAGAAAATGGCTCGATTTGAGAGTACTTCCCCAAAGTGAAACTTCTGTACAAGACTGCCAAATTTCAGTTTTTAAATGACCTCTGAAAAAAGAACACAAAGTTCTGATTACCAACGACCAACTCAAATACCAGATTTGATGTAGCACCATTTATCTCTCAGAAATGGAAAACCTAAGCCGGGTACGGTGGCTCACGCCTGTAATCCTAGCTCTCTGGGAGGCCGAGGCAGGCGGATTGTTTGAGCTCAGGAGTTCAAAACCAGCCTGACCATGAGCAAGACTCTGTCTCTACTAAAAACAGAAAGAAATTAACCGGACAACTAAAAATATATAGAAAAAGTTAGCCGGGCATGGTGGCACATGCCTGTAGTCCCAGCTACTCGGGAGGCTGAGGCAGGAGGATCGCTTGAGCCCAGGAGTTTGAGGTTGCTGTGAGCTAAGATGACGCCACGGCACTCTAGCCAGGGCAACACAGTGAGATTCTATCTTAAAAAAAAAAAAAAAA
>CAUYSK010001821.1:0-23971 GCA_963575035.1 Avahi laniger
AGGGATTAGGGGGATGGGGGGGAAAATCTACAACTAAAGGACATGGGGAGCACTAAAGGGAGGGAAGGGCACGCCTTTAACCTGCATATGGGTGAGGCAAAGACATAAAGTGTAACTAGAATGTTTGTACCCTCACAATACTTTGGAATAATAAAAAAAAATCATAATGTCAAATTATTATTAGAATTGTCCAGACCTGTGGTTCCCAACTCCTGCCACTGACCTAGAAACTCAGCCTCAGAACTCCTGCTCCCCATCCTCATCCTTTCCTCCCCTCCTGTCAGTGGAAAAATTGTCTTCCAGGAGACGTGGGAATCTGACTGCAAGCAGAAGGTGAGTGCCAGGCGTGCAAGCGAAGCTTCCTCTAATCACATCACTGCCTGAGCTCTGCCTCCTGTCCCATCCCCATCCCCACTACCCCTGCCGTCCATGGAAACATTGTCTTCCATGAAACCGATCCCTGGTGCCAAAAATATTGGGGACAGCTGATCTAGACCATTAGGGCTATTTTTCTGTTTCATAACATTAAAGGACAGTAATTTTAAGTACTGTGTATACTTCAAACCTTAACCAATTGCCTTTATAATAGATTCCATTTTGAGATAAAGAATTTCTGCTTATATTGCAATAACATACGAGGAGTTAGCTAGGTTCCCAGAAAAAAATTGGGTCCCTTAGGCAGGGGTCGTCCCAAAGGATAAGGAAATAATAGAAAATAGAAAATAATAGAATATAGAAATAAAAGAATACACAGAGATGAAAGTAAAGTTTTATGAAGTATAGATTTATAACAGTTGGGGTATCAGCAGACCCCACAGCATTCCCATGAGCTGTGAGGCCAGGAGTGAAATTTCACATCAGTATTTATGGTACAGTGATCAGTTGCCAGCGGTAAGAGATTAACATAATAACAAGTACTTTGTTTTAGGTTAAAAGTCTCCCAAAAGACTTCTAGTAATCCCTTAATTAACTCTATCTATGTGAGCAAACGGTTATAAAATCTTTCAAAGACAAACTTCTAAATTCTAAGATAAAGCTATCACTTAGCGGGAGGGTAAAACAGAGATACAGTGGCTCCATATTTCTTTATCTGGCTATTGTGGATGGAGACAGGCAGTCAGGAGTGCAGCAGAAACTGTCCCTTGGGCTAATTGCTTTTAGCCTCAGGTGTTTCTGTCTGTCAGGCAGACACTCTTTGATCAGCTCTCATCCCGTGGCTCCATGCAAACTTGCTTTGTTGTATAAAGCAGGCGAAAACCATGGGTTTGAGACTGCAGCCTCACCTTGGAAAGCAGCTGTGACAGACCTGTGAAATGCCCTCCTGAGGTGAAGTAGCTTTTGATATGCAAACTAACACGTTCACATATTCCTTCAGGGCAAAGCCCTGCAAAATTCCTTAAATCATTTCTGTCTCTATAGGGCAACAATTTTATAGAGCAATATTAATCTATGGAGCAATATTTCTATGGGGCAACATCTCTATGGGGCAACAATAATGGATCACTTTTTGAGGGCACATCTATTCTATATTCGCAGTAACAGTGAATGCTTCAAAGGTAGAGGAACTCCAGAGGAGCATCAGCTGAATCACGAAGGCAAAGGACCAGGATCCCTACTCCGGCCATATTGTTGACATATGAAAAGGTAATCAAGAAAATAGTCACAAGGTGATGCAGGAACGTAATATCCAAGCGCTCTCTTTTGATGTCAGTGAACTGAGAAAAATTAAAGACCAAAAAAATGACAGCTCCAGTGAAAGTCAGTTGTGAGTGGCTGATAGGAGATTTTAGGTAGATAAGCATCCAGTATTGTGTGTGTGTGTTTGTGTGTGTGTGTGTGTGTGTGTGTATGTGTGTGTTTCTTTCTGATTTGAAATTTTCCTGGTTTTGGTACTTTTCATTCTGAAGAAATTTTAGAATATGCTTGTAATTTCACACACAAAAACTGCTGAGATTGCAGTAAAAATGTAGCTAATCTTAGAAAAATCACACCTTAAAGATTACTGACTTTTTTGTTTTGCTTTTTTAATTACAACTTTTTGCATTGAATTTTTGTTGTTGTTTGTATTTGATTCACAGGACATACCAAAAATAGTACAGAGAGTTCTTGGGTACCCTTCAGACAGCTTCTCCCAAGGATACTATATTACATGGCAATAGTACGTTATTAAATCAAGGAAATTTACTTTGGTAGAGTGCTATTAGCTTATTTGAATTTCATCAGTTTTTGTATGTATTTGGTGTGTGTGTGTGTAGATTCCTATGAAATTTTACCCCGTGTAGAATTATGTAACCATCATCACAATCAGGATACAGAACTGTTTCATTACCACAAAGAAACTTCCTTTTGTTATCTTTGAATAGTCACACTCTTTCCCCAAACCTAATCCCCAAGGACCACAGATCTGTTCTACGTCACTCTGGTTACAGGTTACATTTTATGTGTATATATATATATTATATATATATATAATATATATATATACACACACATATACATATATGTATGTGTATATATATGCATATATTTATATGTATATAAGCGTATGTTTACAATACACTTGGATAATTTCTTCTTTATCTATTCCTGAGTAGTATTCTAGTATATGAATGTACCAAAGTTTGTTTATGCATTTATACTGAAGGACAATGGTGTTGCTTACAGGTTTTACTATTTCAAATAATGCTGCTAGGGACATCTGTGTACAGCTTTCTGTGTGACTGTCAGTTTTCCCTTCTCTAGGATAAATATCCAGGATCAATGGATTGTAAAATGAATGATTTCAATCATTGAATTTTTTAATAAATCTATGTTTAACTGTGTAAAACTCTTCCCACTGTTTCTCAGAATAGCTGTACTGTTTTTCATTCCTACTAGCAATTTTTGAGAGATCCAGTTAGTTTAGATCCTCTACAGTACTTGGTAATATCAATATTTTTATTGTGATATGTGTGTAGTTGTATTTTATCATAGATTTAATTTACATTTTAAAATGATATCAAAAATCATTTTAGGTGGTTTGTTGCTTATTTAGTTATTTATCCTGTTTGATAAAATGTCTTTTAGTGTCTTTGTCCCTTTTTTAATGTTGAGGTTTAGTGTTCTATGTACATTCTGAAGAGTAGTCCTTTGTCAGATTTGTGGTTTGAGTATATTGACATCAATGTTTTCTTTAGAAATTGTCTGTTTAACTCTTTTGTTCATATTCTGTTTGGATTTATTTTTATTTACTGTTAAATTTAGAGAGTTATGCATGTATTCTCTATATAAGTCTTTTGGCAGATATGTGATTTGCAAATATTTTCTCCCAATCTGTCTTTCACAAATAATAATAATAATAATTTTTATAAAGTCCAATTTAGATTTTTTGATGGATCATGTTTTTGCTTTTGTGTCTAATAGTTCTTTGCCTGAACCCAAATCAGAAAGATTTTCTTCTATTCCTCCTCCCCTAAAAATTTATAGTTTTACTTCTGATCATCTTTTGACATTTACCTTAGTTTTAATTTCAGTTTCTGTTTTAATAAAGTTCTCAGTCATATCCCTCTCTTTAACTTAAGCTCTATAAACACCCAAATTAATTAGAAAATAATATATAAATTATTTCTTTAGTCTTCTTAATTTAGCTATTGGACAGTTTTCTATGTTTTATTTTAATTTAATACTCTCATTTTAAACAACAGCACAAAGCTTTCAGAAAAATGCCTGTTTCATTGTTATATTGCAAATAGGAAAACCAGCAATGGAAAATTCAATGACTCTTTTTCAGGCATTTGTTCAATGTACAAGAAATATGCAGCTGCAAATATTTATTTACCATCTATTCCATTTTCATATGTTTCTCTCAAGCACTTTGGGGTGAAGATTATTAGTCCATTCCATATGCATTTTCCACATCTAATTACCTAAAGAAATTTTTATGGTTAGGGAACAGAAATATATTCAGGTTGGGAAAAAGAAGCTTAATTTTTCATTGCTTCCTTCATACAGAAAAAGATCATCACCTGAGACTCTTGGGAAGCTTTGAAAAGGTAACATTGAAGTGGTATTTATCTTTGTGCCTCTCCATATTTGTTCTGTTTTTTCTCATTTGAAGCAAAGGTATGATGGCTGGGACTGCAGCAGCAATGTTGAAACATAGGGGAAAAGAAAATAGAATTGCAGAGACTGGCAATCACTAAGCCTGGCATATTTGAGCCATTAAATCAGTGCTAGCAAATGATAAATGAACATGTGTTATATGAAACCAAACACAGTCACTGACTGATACACATTCCTTTTCCCCCAGATTTTTTGTAGAGCAAATGTTACCAAATTTTAAATAAAGTAATAAAAATGTATTTATATATATATATATATATGTTCTGCTATTATTTCTTACACTGAAGCTATCACTACACCAAAATTAACATTCAAAATATTGAATAAATAGGTACAAATTTCATCAAATGTTTTGACAAAAGCTATTTATTTTTATATTTGAATGAGAATCCTGAGGAGACTGCAGTTACTTTTTCTCTGACATTTCAGAAACATTTTTCTATTTTTATCTTTCCTCCAAAATACCCAGAAAGTTTTCACACTTAATTAGCTTGATAAAGAACCACAGTGAATAATTGCAAACAACAGACTTTATGACACTGTTCTAAATAATGACAGTAAACTGTTTAATTTTTGTGTTTGGTCAAATAAAATTATCATATATTTGGGGAGGAAGACTAAATAAAGCTAAACATTTATTAACAAATCAATGGGATACACTATTTTATATCAAATATGATATAAAATTCCTGATATGAATGCACATATACTTGTATACATATGATACCAAAAAGTTTTAGCAATCATATTTCTTATAAAAATAAAAGAAATTCTTAAAGGGGTGTTGAATTTTGTCAAATGCTTTTTCTGTGTCTATTGAGAGGATTATATGGTCTTTGTTTTTGTTTCTATCTATATGGTGAGTTACATTTATATATTTGTGTATGTTGAACCATCCCTGCATCTCTGGGATGAAGCCCACTTGGTCATGATGGATTATTTTATTGATAAGCACCTGGATTTGGTTTGCTAGGATTTTGTTGAGAATTTTTACATCTATATTCATAATGGATATTGGTCTATAGTTTTCTTTTTTTGTTATATCCTTTCCTGGTTTTGATATCAAGGTTATGTTGGCTTCATAAAATGTGTTGGGGAGGATTCCATAATTCTTGATGTTGTGGAATAATTTTTGCAGGATAGGCACCAGTTCTTCTGTGTAGGTGTGGTAAAATTCGGATGTGAAACCATCTGGTCCGGGACTTTTCTTTTTAGGAAGGTTGTCTATTGCTGTTTCAATTTCAGTCCTTGATATTGGTCTGTTCTGGAATTCTATTTCTTCCTGGATGAGCCTAGGGAGGCTGTGTGTTTCTAAAAATTTGTCCATTTCCTCCACATTTTCCAGTTTGTGTGCAAACTAGTTTTTATAGTATTCAAAGATTATATCTTGTATCTCCGTGGCATCAGTTGCAATTTCTCCTTTTTTTGTTCCTGATGGAGCTTATTAGAGATTTTTCTTTTGTGCTTTTCATTAGTCTAGCCAAAGGCATGTGAAATTTATTTATTTTTTCAAAGAAACAATTTTTTTGTTTTATTAATCTTCCATATAGTTTTCTTGTTGTCAATTTTGTTTAATTCTGATTTGATCTTGTTAATTTCACTTGTTCTGCTGGGTTTGGGGTGAACCCATTCTTCTTTTTCCACTCTTTGACTCGATTCATTAAGTTGTCTATTTGTGATACTTCTGTCTTTTGGATACAGGCATTTATGGAAATAAACTTTCCTCTCAGGACTGCTTTAGCTGTGTCCCACAGATTCTGGTAACTTGTGTCCCATTTGTCATTTAGTTCAAAGAATCTTTTGATTTCCATCTTGATTTCCACATTTATGAAGTAATTGTTCAGCAGAAGATTGTTTAGCTTCATGACTTTGTGTAGAAATGAGAGTTTCTGTTGGGGCTGATTTCTGTTTTTATTCCACTGTGGTCTGAGAAGATACAACACTTAACAAAGTAGGTATAAATGGGGCTTACCTAAAAATGATACAAGCCATACACGACAAACTCACAGCCAACATCATACTGAGTGGGGAAAAATTGAAAGCATTTCCACTTAAACTAGAACCAGGAAAGTTTGCCCACTATCTCCACTTCTATAGAAAATAGTGCTGGAAGTCCTTGCTATAGCAATTAGATAAGAGAATGGAATTAAGGGTGTCCAAAGGGGGACAAAAGAGATTAAACTCTCACTCTTTGCTGATGATATGATATTGTATCTAGAAAACCCCAAGGATTCAACCAAGAGACTCCTGGAATTGATAAATGAATTCAGTAAAGTCTCAAGATACAAAATCAATACACACAAATCAGAGGCATTTATATACACCAATAACAGTCAAACTGAGAACCAAATCAAAGACTCACTACCCTTCACAATAACAACAAAGAAAATTAAGTACCTAGGAATATATTTAACTAAGGAGGTAAAAGACCTCTGGAGGGAGAACTATGAAACACTGAGAAAGGAAATAAGAGAGGACGTAAACAGGTGGAAAACCATACCATGCTCGTGGGTCAGCAGAATCAACAATGTTAAAATGTCTATACTCTCCAATATTATCTACAGATTTAATGCAATCCCTATTAAAATACCAACATCATTTTTCACAGATACAAAAAAAATAATTTTATGCTTCATATGGAACCAGAGAAGACCCTGTATAGCAAAAGCAATCCTAGGCAATAAAAACAAAATGGGAGGTATAAATTTGCAATACTTCAAACTACACTACAAGGATATAGTAATGAAAACAGCTTTTCACTGGCACAAGAACATGGACACTGACCAGTGGAACAGAACTGAGAACCCAGACATAAAACCATCCTCATATAGCCATCTAATCTTTGACAAAGCAAACAAAAACATACACTGAGGAAAAGAATCCTTATTGAATAAATGGTGCTGGGAAAACTGGATATTCACATGTAGAAGACTTAAACATGATCCACACCTTTGATCTCTCACAAAACTCAACTCATGCTGGGAAACAGACTTAAATCTAAGGTGTGAAACTATTAAAATTCTAGAAGAAAATGTTGGAAAAACTCTTATAGACATTGGCCTAGGCAAAGAATTTATGAAGAAGACCCAAAGGCAATCACAGCAACAACAAAACTAAATAAATGGGACCTGATCAAATTGAAAAGCTTCTGCACAACCAAAGCTTCTGTACTATCATGAAAGCAAATGGACAACCTGCAGAAAGGGAGAAAATTTTCACATGTTGCACATCGAATAATGGGCTGATAACAAGAATGTATTTAGAATTCAGGAAAATCAGCAAGAAAAAATCAAACAACCCTATCAAAAAGTAGGCAAAGGACATGAACAGAAACTTTTCAAAAGAAGACAGAATAATGGCCAACAAACATATGAAAAAATGCTCCACATCTCTAATCATCAGGGAAATGCAAATAGAAACCACAATGAGAAATCACTTATCTCCAGTGAGACTGGCCTTTATCAAAAAGACCCAAACAATAAATATTGGCATGGATTCAGAGAGATAGGAACACTCATACATTGCCTGTGGGACTGCAAAGCCATGCAACCTCTGTGGAAAGCAATATGGAGATAACTTAAAGAGATACAAGTAGATCTACCATTTGATCCAGCAATCCCATTACCAGGCATGTACTCAGAAGAACAAAAGACATTATATAAAAAAGACATCTGCACTCAAATGTTTATAATGGCATGATTCACAATTGCAAAGATGTGCACACAACCCAAGTGTCCATCAATACATAAGTGGATTAATAAAATGTATATGTATACCATGGAGTACTATTCAGCTATAAGAAACAAAGGTGATATAGCACCTCTTGTATTCTCCTGGATAGAGCTGGAACCCATTCTGCTAAGTGAAGCATCCCAAGAATGGAAAAATAAGCACCACATGTACTCACTAGCAAATTGGTTTCACTGATCAACACCTAAGTGCACATATAGAAATAATATTTATTGGGCATGGGGTAGATTGGGGGGACGAGGGGATGGGTATATGCATACATAATGAGTGTGATGCACACCATCTGAGGAATGGATGGACTTGAAGCTTTTACTGGGGTGGGGGGCAAGGGAAATGTAACCTAAATATTTGTACCCCCATAATATGCAGAAATAAAAAAAAGAAAAGCAATGAAAAAAAACATAAAAAAACATAAAAAAGAAAAGAAAAGAAATTTTCAAACACGATAAACTCATAGCACCAACCACAACTCATTCTTCGTTATCTGGTGAAGCATATATCCAAATATCAAAAGTGCTTGTGTATGAATGTGTGTGTCGGTATGTGTTACAGATTGTACTTAGCACATGATAGTGAAGACTTGAAGCCATAGTCATCTAAACTTGACAAGGCGTTGTTGATATCTCAGATAGAGGATGTCGGAAGTCAGCAGCCATGTGACACAGCGGTAGACTCGCAACATCACCAATTCCACAAACAATGTTTCTCTGCTGCTATCTTCATCTACTGCTTTCATCGCATAGTTGTTTCATGGTCACAAAATGGCCATTAACTTCTGTCATCACTTTCGCATTACAGAATAGTGCTAGAAAGTCGAAGGGCAAAAATGTCCTAGTTTTATCTTCCTCCTTCAAAGGAACTACACTCAAAGCCACCACCCTGTCCTCCCAACATCAGCATCACTTATATGCCATTTGCTCAGATCTTTTTCTAATATACTTTTACAATCTACAAGACAAGGTGGAAAAAGTATACACGATCCAGACATTTTATAAACTGAAGTGAATCAAACACACCTTTAAATCAGTTTCACCACAACTACACTTGGTCAGGTCACTGGTGGACTAAATATCACTAAGAAAATTAACAATTCTCAACCTTCAGTGTACAGCCTTTTTGTTGGGGTTTGACACAGTTGGGGAATCCCTTCTTCCTTAAACATTTGTTCATTTGTCCTTTGAGTCATTTATCTCCCTTTCTTTTTCTTACTCCTGTATCACTGATTTCCACATTGCAATCTTCTTAATGAATTCTCTTTTTCTAATTGGACTCTAAAGTTCGAAACATCCCAGGTTGGTCCTCCACTCCCTTCTCTGTTGACACTCCCTTGGTGATTCCCGGCAGGCCAGAATTTCAGCTACAATGGACACCTGATGACTTCCAACTTACATGTGTGACCTCATTCCCTCCCTATCTTAAGTATTATGCTCAACTACTTCTTTAATCATTTCAATTGGATGTCTGTCATGATTCTCAATCTGAACAATTTTTTGCTTTTTAAAATTTTTCTCTAATAATTTATCATGAAACTATTGATATTAATACAGATGTTAGAAATAGTACAATAATTACCAACATGTTTCCCTATAATTCTTAAATTTAGTATTTTATCATGTTTTATTCATCCTTTCCTTATGTTGAATCATTTGACAGAAATTGGCAGAAATCATGCTTTATTCCTAAATTCCTCAAAAGATATTTCCTAAAAAAAATACAATAATATATATAATCATGAATTATCATATCTATGAAAAATAATAAAATCAATATGTTAACATCTAATACTCAGAACATATTCCAATTAGCCTTGCTTTTCCTAAAAAAATATTAATTATCTGTCATTTTTTTGCAAATATAACTCACCAACTTCTATGCATTACGTTTGGATGTTATAACACTTTAATTTCTATTATTTTAAGGAATATTTTATCATTATTTTACTGAAAAAGAACTCTAGATTCAACAACCCAAACTACTCCTTTCCCAGTATTTTCCACCTCAAAAAATAGCAACACAAAATCTTGCAGCCCTTTCTGTCTCCTTTCATTTCCTATTAGCAAATTATTTATGCTATGCCTTCAAAATATGTATTTTAAAGTGTTCATAATTTTTTCCATAGTAGCAAATAGTTTCTTCTGAAATTTTCTTCCTCATTTATGGTATGGTACCATAGCTATTTGATTGTTGACTTCATATAGTATATTTACTAAAATATATCATTCCAATGTCATGTTTGTAATCTTTTTTTACCCCCTTATTTTGTCAAATAAGGTTTGAGGTGAATTAATATTTAAAAATTACATGTAAAATAGGATAGGCATATGAAAAGTATTCACACCATGTCTAAAACATTATAATGGAAGCATTAAGGTACTAAATAATAAATTTAGATGAAAGATAAAGTGTAATTTGGCATTATCAAAGCATACAAACATTGGTGTGCCTTGATCTATATGGTTTTAATAGTAAATTCTACTTTTAAAAGGTATCAATTTCACATGTTTCATTAATATGAAGATTTCTTGCTTATGAATTGTGTTTACAAATTTATGAATACATTAGATTCTCTAGGTTTTGTGTCAGTCTTGGCATTAAGCACTGGTTTTGTGCTAACTTTCTTCTATGATTAATTTATAAGACCTATTTGAAAGGTCCCATTACCCCTACCTCAATTATAGAGCACTGTAAGAGAGAGTGACATTTATTTGCATCAGAAAGAAAGCCATAAAACTTAGTACAAGGGAAACATTGTCAGTGATTAATCACAAAGTCAGCCAGTATATTTCAAAGAATTCTAGAGTACATAACCTTTATAAGTAATGCTGTAATAAAATCATGGCACTTTATGGTAAAAAAATGACCATTTGAAAACTAACAAAAATAACATTGTTTTCAAATAAGACCAAATATAATGGAAATTAACAAACTTATTTATATAACATGGAGCAAGATGAGGCTTACATATACAGAAATTGATCAAACAAAAATAAAACGAGAGGTTGAACCCAGAAAAGAAAATAAACAGAAACTGTTTCCTTAAATGTATTTTCTGAAGGGATTTTATTATTTCTTTAGTGAGAAATGTGGATTGTTTTTTCAGAACTTCATGATCAAGTGTTATTTAATTTGATAAATAGTACATATTTATAATTTATATTGTAGCTAAGTACCTCCTTATGTAATATTTATAAATTTCATAAAGTTTTCTCATGTTTTTCAGATAATTTTAATGTATAAAAATATTTAATTCAATGATATAGAACTGTTTCTTCAACATTCTTTATGTCAAATTAGGCAAACCAAGATCAGCAACCTTTCTTAACTCATTTTTAACAAAATATATTTCTGTCTATTTGTGAAGTTTTTATGGCCCAAAGTTTAAATATTTGCAAAATGCAATGAAAGTGTGTTTGGTAATAGAAAGAACAGTGTTGTAATTTTTAACCCTACAAGTTTTTTCTTATGTTTTCCATATTACTCACATGATTTGCATGTCTTATTGTGTACTTTCATTAAAAAGAGACTTTTTAATGTATTTACATCATATCAATGAAGCAAGTATTCTCTTAGCACTGTAACTTTTATGTAAGAATTTTACATTATAAAATGCTCAAATCTTAAGTGTGCAATAACTTTTGAGAAAGATATATATTCATTTAAATAGCAATTCATTACTAATATAAAATATATTCATCATCCCACAACATTCTCTTTTTGTCTCATTCCAGAATATCCTTCACCACTACCAAAAAAATTAAAACATCTTTTAATTTCAATCATTAAAAATTAGTTTGCTTGTTCTTGAAATATTTGTGTGTATAAACATATATACACATATATATGTGTATATATATATATGTGTATGTGTGTGTGTGTATACACTATTAAACAAAATTTATGGGAGGCCATTGTTTTGGACTAGGCTCATACTCTAGGCCTCAACAGACCAGACTAAATCAGAACGAAGTTACTTATCAATAACTTTGAAACAGACCAGTTAAAAACAACAATAACAACAGCAAAAATTAACAGCAAACAATCAGAGGGGACCCAATTTACCTCACAGAGCTTGATGAAGAAGTACCTTCTGTTTTAATCCTATAAGGAAAGTAACTTTTACATGACGAGTCTGTGTTTCTCTGTTATTGCTTTTTTTTTTTTAGCCCATTTCTGCCTTTAAACCAACTTTCATTTCTCAGCTCAGCTATGACAATGGGGTGTTGAGGTCCCCAGCAATTATGATGGTACTATTTATTTCTATGCTTAGCTCTAGTAAAATTTGCTTTGTGTATCTGGGAGCAACTGTGTTGAGTGTATATATATTTGGAAGTGTTATGTCTTCTAGTTGAATTGCTTCCTTTACCATTATATAATGACTCTCTTTGTCTTGCTTTACTATTTTTGTTGACTTAAAGTCAATTTTATCTGATATGAGAATGGCTACGTCTGCTCTCTTTTGATTTCCATTTGAGTGGAATATTTTTTTTTCCATCTTCATGTTATGTCTGTGTGCATCCTTGTCATTTAGATGTGTTTCCTGAAGACAGCAGAAAATTGGGTTGTGTTTTTTCATCCATTTAGCCAACCTATGTCTTTTGAGAGAAGTGTTCAGTTCATTAAAGTTAACTGATAGGATTGAAATGTGGGATATTGGTGTATCCGTCCTATTGGGTAGTGTCCGATTGCATTGTTTTACCTCTTGTTCTATTGTTCTACATGAATTGTGAGTTTTGGTGTTATTTTTAGGTGATTTTATACTGATGGATATGTGTCGTGCTGATTTGTGCATAACATTGCTCTGACTATTTCATGCAGAGCAGGCCTGGTCATGGCAAATTCCCTCAGTGTTTGCTCATGTGGAAAAGACTGAATTTCTCCATTAATTGTGAAACTTAGTTTTGCAGGATACAAAATTCTAGGCTGGCAGTTGTTCTGTTTAAGTTAATTGAAGATGGCACCCCGATCCCTTTTGGCTTGCAAGGTTTGTGCTGAGAAGTCTGCAGTTAGCCTGATGGGTTTTCCTTTGTAGGTTTTGCTGCTTGCAGTATTTGCTCTTTCATTTTGACTTTGACCAGGTTAATTACCATGTGTCTTGGAGATGACAAATTTGCTATTAATCTCCTAGAGTTCAATGTCCATCTTTTATTTGCATGTCTGAATTTCTGGTGATATCAGGGAGGTTTTCCTCATTAATACCCTCAAATAGGTTTTCCATAATTTTAGCTCTTTCTTCTTCTCCTTCAGGAATATCCATAATTCACTTTGCATAGTCCTATATCTCTCTCAGCGATTGCTCAAATTTTTAAATATTCTTTTCTGCTTCTTTGAATGCCTGGGTTATCTCAAGAGCCTTGTGTTCAAGTTCTGAGATTGTTTTGTCTCCTTGGTTTAGCCTGTTGTCGAAGCTTTCTGCTGTGTTTTGAAATTCCTTAAATGACTCTTTCATTTCTTTAAGTTATTTTATATCTGTTCTTATGTTGTATATCTTGCTTGTGACCTTTTCATTTTTATTCATTGATTTCCTGAAATAATTTTTTGGTTTCTTTTTGTTGGTTTTCAACTTTCTCTTCAATTTTATGCATAGTATTTACCCTCCATATTCTGAATTCTATTTCTGTCATTGTGACAATTTTTCACTTGCCAGTGGGGTTCACTACTGTAACTCCATTGTGTTCCCTTGGGATGTCCAACTATTTTGTTTTTTCATGTTGTCAGGGTCCTTTTTCTGGTTTCTTCTCATCTGGATCCTATTCTCTTATCTGTGAGTTAACAGGATTGTAGGGTATCTGTTCTTTGCTGGGGACCCTCCTGTGGCACCTGTGTATCCTCCTCTGTTCAACTCCCATGCCAGGAAGGAGGGGTGATCAGCTCTCAGTCACATGGCACAGAGCATCTGTTTCCTCCCTCGCCCAGCAGGAGTGATGCAAAGACTATTGCTGAAAGGCTGGATCCTTAGTGGACCTGGCTTCATGCACCAGAGTGATCAGGATGGCATCAGTTGCAAAAACCTAGGATTGACAGCCACCAGATCTCTGCTGCACCTGCTTTCTGAACAAACTCTGAACAGCTCTTCAATCAGCCCAGAGGTCTTCAGTGGAAGAGGGAGATCCATCACAGATCAAATTGCTTGTAACTTTTATTTTCTAAAAAAACAATGTCCCCTTGGGTTGCTTCTATCCTGTTGTCTTCACCTCTTCCCAGAAGTGTGAATTTTATTGAGGCCCCCAGGTTAATCTCTGAGATGGTGGGTGATGCTTGAGAGTTAAAGTAAGCCACATCCTTGATTGAGTTAGTAGGCTCTGTAATGAGCTACAGAGCTGTTCACCCTGTCAGTGGTTGACACTTGCAGGAAATATCCAACTGCAGAGATATTCTTTTGTGCCTGTAATAAGGTCTAGTCCCTTAGGTGGAGCACTTGAATGCCCCAGACTTTGGGAGGATCCATATAGCTCCCAGGGGTTTGCTTGTTCTCCACTATAGAAGAGGTGAGTGGAAAAGTGAGACTGGGCATGGTTAGGTTGGAGAGCCTGAAAATTTTGCAAAGCCTCAGCAGGGCTCAAAGTTCATTTTTCTGACATCTAGGGAAACCATATATGAGGAGGGTCAAGGCAAGCTCCAAAAACTGGGATGACTGCTTGTGAGAAAGCAGTTGTTAATTCCCAATCTGGCTATTGGGAGAGGGCTTGGCACCTTTTGTGTTATCCATGCCCTCTGGTGTCTGGTTGAAAACATATGCCTGAATGTGCCATACTTGGTTGCTATTGCACCGTGGGCTGGAATCTTCCTTGCTGGGGGACCTGACCTAGTTCAACAGTGCAGCTTTGATCCTTGGCAGGGCTCAAAAGTTATTATCCTGGATGCTAAGGAAAGTCGCTGTGAGGAGGTATGAGGAAGGCTCTCCAATCTAGGAAGCATACTCATGAGGAAGGGGCTGTGATTTCCCAACTGGTTGTTGGAAGTGAGCTCCATCCCTCTGGCATTACCCCTGCTGTCTGGTGTCTGGTTTCAAACAGGCACCTGAATAGGCCACACTCAGATGCTATGATGCTGCAGGCTGGGATCTTCCCACCCTAGTCCAACAGGGTGGCTTTCCTGTGGGGGCTATGAGCACTCCCCAGTTTACTAAGTCTTAGACCCCCGCTCTATTCTTCCATCATTTTCACCCATGTGGGCTCCCTCTTCTTCCAGTCTGGCTCCCAAATCTCCCACCTGTGTCCCCAACAAACTGCTCAAGTCCTGGAGGCACAGGATCTGGCCTGCATGTCAGACTTGCTGGTGTGCATCTCTGGTAACTGCCAGAGGGAAGAGAGTTCTCAGACCAGGCACCCAGGATCCAGGGAAGGTTCTCAAGGGGAAGAGCATTGGTCCCACTCTCTGTGGAAACCTCAGACTGGAGGACATGCCACCTAGGGAGAGGCGGCTGCTCACTAAATTCTTAGCTCAAACTGCTCTCCTGACTGCATTATGTGGGGGAGGGGTGGCAGAGGATGAATCTGAACGGAAGAAAGATGGCTCTCTGGCTTGGTGGGTCACTTTTCTGGGAGGGGAACCCTGCATGGAATGTCCAAGCTCTGGGATCACAAAGGTTCTCCCCACAATACTGTGGTTGCCACAGTGCTTTGGCTCATGGAGGTGGAAAGGCTTCCAAGTAACTTGGTAGCCCACTGAACACGAAAGATGTGTGGGAAGGAGGAAGGGATCTCCTTTACCCCTTTACTGGAGTCTGAGCCTCTCTGGATTTGATCCTTACTGATATCTTTATTCCATTTTCCCTCTTCCTTTTCTGCTTCACAGTTTTCCTTGGTGAAGTCCCTAGCAGGCTCCAGTACCTCTTCCTCTTAACTACACCTGGGTTGTGTCCTTTCATCCCTGTCCTGGATCTGAAACTTTTCCTTCCCTCTAGGATGATCTGGTGAGCAATGTCTCTAGTCAGACATAGCACCAAAAATTTGTGATGTAGATTTAAGTTAATACTTTTGTAACTGGCTGCATAAACAAAAAATGTTTTTTGTTTTGTTTTGTTTTTTAATAGTGTTTTTAGTTCCCTCATATTTCAAACGAGTTTTCAGTGTTCATATTGTGGCTAGGGCTGGCTGCTCTAAGTGGCCCTGACAGTGAATTTTATCCTGACACTTGTAGTTTAGTAACTGCAATTTCAAAGTTGGCAGAAAATAGTCAGAGAGCTCTCAGTAACGTTTGATGATCAAAACTTTGTAACTTTGTTATACTAATGTAACTGGCTTGATAAGCAAGAAAACATTTTTTATAGGTTTTTGTTTTGTTTTGTTTTTGTTTTTGTTTTTGGTTTTTTTTTGGTAATTTTCTTGTATTTCAAGTTCTCAGGCCAGTATGATTTGCTACAGAACTTTGTAACTTTCTGCTGCACTGATGCATTCCCTTTTGAGTTTCTTTCCCAGAAATGGTGGAGCTTCTTTGCCATCATGAAATAACTACAAAGATTTACACCACCTGTTTGTCCAGAGACAACAAGATAAGCGACAATCCACCAGAGATTATGCCTGAGGATCCATTGAGCCTGTGTACAATGCTGAAAGAATGATCAATATTAATCCTTAACTTATTATAATACTAAAATTCCCACCCTGGGAGGGACTTATCCACCATTTTTTGATCATAGGATGTATGCGCTAACATGATTTCTCACTCTGCTTGCGTGCTCTGCACTCCATCCCAAACACATAATGATGTCCACTCCCTTCATGGATTATTCATTTCACCTCTAGAAAAACTCCTGACTCTGTTGATTGAGGAGGTAGAAATGAGGCAGTTCATACCTCCTCCTCCCAGTAGACACCTCCATTATAATAAATCCTTTCTTCCTTTCCAAACTTTGTTGTCTCAGTAATTGGCTTTTTGTGCAGTGAGCATCAGTGAATGCATTGTGGATTGTTTAACCATTTGAGGGCTTGTCCAGGATCTGTTGCTTATGGCTTGGGGGCATAGGAATGGGGAAAGATTTTAAACTCTCCCTATCAGCTGCCTGGCAGAGTTCTGCCAGAGATTGGTATTGGTTTCTCCCACCAGCTTTACTGTCACCAGCCCCAACTGCATCCCTGATTGTCAGGGAAAACTAGAACTTTGGATTTTGACATTTACATCCAGACATGTGAGTGCCATTTCAAGGTACTACACAGTGGAGAAACTCCTCTCTCCATTTGGGAAGTTTCTCTGAAATTCCCATTTGGGTTGAGAGTCTCAGCCATTTGGCAGAGTGAGACCTACAGGCTCCTCTCTCCATTTGGGGAATTTCTCTGGATTTCCCATTTTAGCCAGAGGCTTCAACCATTGAAAGAATAGAACCTACATTTTCCTCTCTACATTTGGGAGGTTTATAGGGAAATCCTGTTTGGGCTGGAGGCCTCAACCACTTGGGAGAGTAGTGTGTATGGGCTATTCTCTTTACTTGGGGAGTTTCAGAGGAAATTCCATTTGGGTTGGAAGCCACAACCATTTGGGAAAGTAGGACCTCTGACAGTTTGTATTTGGAAGTTTTTAGGCTCATTTGGTGGAACTGCAATCCATTTTGGGTGTGTGAGTTTGTATGTATTCAACTATGGGAAATAAGAATTTGATCCCTCAATGCAGCACTTTTGACCACATTCTTCAAAACTGATTTGCACACTGGGAATCCTCTGTCTCTGCCATTTGGGTTTTTATGCCATTTAGACCTAGTACAGGTCATTTGCAATACTGGTTTTGTTTGAGATAAGATTCTTGAAAACTTCTCTCCAGTATCCCTCTGTAGAAATTTGTTTGGAAGTATCCTGTTTGTTTTGAGTTTTGTTTTGTCTGATGTAATGTTCTTGGGCTTATGTTTGAAAGCACCTAAATTTCTCTTTCTATGGAATGTTTATCTATGTTAAGATATGCCATATAAATGTACTGTATATGGGAAAATTTAAAGAGATGCCAGGTTTTTTAGGACTCCAACTGGTCTCCACAAATTATGTTCTGTTCTTATACACATGTTTAAAGTGATGGGCAAATTACATCAAGAAAATTTCAGAGTTCAAATGGTCAATATACCGCTATAGAGTTAAAATAACAGAGTTTGTTAAGATCTTTGTCTGTCTCTTTATACTTGTGACCTGCAGTTTCTGGGTTACTGGTATTGAGATAAAACTCAGTGTTTATGAATTAATAACAGCCAGTTCTAGCAACAATATTAACATTGAAAACTCATTTAAAAGTGAAGAAAAAAAAAGGTTAAAGAGGTTTTTATTATTATTGTTATTTATTTTTTGATAGTAAGTAATTATTATTTATTTTTTTCAGCCATGATCATCATCTTATGGTTACATTTAAAGAAATAAAGAGTTCTTATCTTTTAAATACACATGCTAAAGTACATATGCATGAAATTACATGGTATTTCAAATTCATTTCAAAATTATAAGGGTCTGCATTCCTATAAAATATCCAGAATAGAAATATCCACAGAGAGAGCAGATTGTTAACAAGGATAAGAGGAGTGGGGAATGGAGAGTGACTGCTCAATGGGTATGGGATTTCCTTTTGAGGTGATGAAAAACTTCTGAAACTAGATGGTGGTGATGGTTGCACAAGATTGTGAATTACTAAATGTCACTTAATTGAATTACTAAATTCCACTACTTTAAAATGGTAGAAATGGTGAGTTCTATGGTAGATGAATGTTATCGCAAGAAAAAATAAAAAGAAATGATATAATTGAAAGGAAAAAGAAAACTATAAGGGGCAGGGGAGAGGAGCATGTGGGTTATAAATAAAACAATGAGTTTGAGTTGATAATTGTTGAAGGTAGGTGACCGGTACATGGGAGTTCATTCTTTTATTCTCTTCATTTTTGTGTATGTCTAAAATTTCCCATTATGAATTTAAAAATGAAGTCCATCAAACTTGAATATGAACTGAGTGTTCAATGATAAAAGGTATTTTTTTTTTAATTTCAGCATATTATGGTACAGATGTTTAGGTTACGTATATTGCCCTTGCCCCCCCTCCAAGTCTGAGTTTCAAGCGTGTCCATCTCTCGGATGGTGCGCATTGCACTCTTGTGTATGCATATACCAGTCCCCTCCTCCCCCTCTCCTCCCCTCCCATTTCCCCTCCCCTCTCTCTTCCCCCTCCCCACTCCCCTCTGCCCGACATCCAATAGATGTTATTCTTAAATGTACACTTATGTGTCAATTAGTTAATACCAATTTGATGGTGAGTACATGTGGTGCTTATTTTTCCATTCTTGGAATACTTCACTTAGTACAATGCGTTCTAGCTCTATCCAGGAGTATACAAGAGGTGCTATATCACCATTGTTTCTTAAAGCTGAATAGTACTCCATGGTATACATATTGTTTATTTTTTAAGTGTGATAATAGTATAATGTTTATAAAAAACTTTTGCCATTTACAGATGTAGTCTGTATTATTTATGGGTGAAATGGCATATTATCTTGAATTTTCATTAAAATACTCAAGCACAAAAGAAAAAAGCAGGGAGGAGACAGTTTGAAACAAGATTCGGAAAATGTTGACTATTGTTTTATGAAATAATCAAAATAGGCATATCCATTAGCTGAGGGCTAGATACAAGAAATTTTTCATGTATGAAATTTTTCATAAGAAAATATTTTTTAAATATATCAACTATTATCAGCAACCCCTTTACATTCCCATTCATTCATTAAAGTATGGTAGTCCTCACTGAGACTCCTGTACCTAAGTGGTGCTGAACCTTAACAAATACAGAAATCTTAAACAAAATAACAATATTAAGGCACACATTTTTCTTGGAAAATCGTCAAATATCTGGCAGCTACTCAGTTTTTGTGTGGTTTTAGAATGTGACTGAATGAGAAAATTTGGCACATCTGGCTGACAATGTGTGCGTTCCTTTTGCAGTGGAAGAAATAGAAGTGGATTTTCCATTTTTTTTAATTCAGAATATTATGGGAGTACAAATGTTTAGGTTATATATTGCTCTTGTCCCACCTGAGTCAGAGCTTAAAGCATATTCATCCCTCCGATGGTGTGCACCACACCCATTAGGTGTGTATTTACCCATCCCCTTCTCGCCCCTGCCACCCGCCTGACATGCAATGAATGTCATTACTATATGTGCACTTAAGTGTTGATCAGTTAAAACCAATTTGATAGTGAGTATATTTGGTGCTTCTATTTCCATTCTGGGATACTTCACTTAGTAGAATGGGTTCCAGCTCTATCCAGGATAACACAAGAGGTGCTATATCTCCATTGATTTTTGTGGCTAAGTAGAACAACATGGTATCCATATACCACATTTTTTGATCCCCTTATGGATTGATGGACACTTGGGTTGTGTCCACATCTTTGCGATTGTGAATTTTGCTGCTATAAACATTCTAGTGTAGATGTTTTTTTTTTAAGAATGTCTTTTGTTCTTGTGGGTAGATATCCAGTAATGGAATTGCTGAATCAAATGGTAGTTTTACTTGTAGTTCTTTGAGGTATCTCCATATTGCTTTCCACAGAGGTTGTACTAGTTTGCAGTTCCACCAGCAGTGTATGAATGTTCCTGTCTCTCTGGATCCATGCCAACATTTGTTGTTTTGGGACTTTTTGATAAAGGCCATTCTCACAGGAGATAAGTGATATCTTATTGTGGTTTTGATTTGCGTTTCCCTGATGAGGAGAGATGTTGAGCATTTTTTCATATGTTTGTTAGCCATTTATCTATCTTCTTTCCAAAGTTTCTATCTATGTGCTTTGTCCCCTTTTTGATAGGGTTGTTTTATTTTTTCTTGATGATTTTCCTGAGTTCTATACAGACTCTAGTTATCAGTCCACTATCAGATGTTTAACATGTTAATATTTTCTCCCATGCTGTAGGTTGTCTATTTGTTCTCAAGATGGTTTCCTTGGCTTGCAGAAGTTTTTCAATTTGATTAAGTCCCATTTATTTATTTTTGTTGTTGCTGTGATTGCCTTTCGGGTCTTCTTCATAAATTCTTTGCCGAGGCTAATGTCTAAAAGACTTTTTCCAACAACATCTTCTTCTAGAATTCTTATACTTTCATGCCTTAGGTTTAAGTCTTTATCCACAGTGAGATGATTTTTGTGAGAGGTGAAAGGTGTGGATCCTGTTTCAGTCTTCTACATGTGGCTATCCAGGTTTTCCAACACCATTTATTGAATAAGGTTTCTATTCCCCAGTGTATGTTTCTGTCTGTTTTGTCAAAGTTTATATGACTATGTGAGGATGGTTTTATGTCCGGATTCTCAGTTCTGTTCCATTGATCCATGTTTCTGTTCTTGTGCTGATGCCATGCTGTTTTAGTTACCATAGCCTTATAGTATAGCTTGAAGTCTGGTTAATTGAGGCATGACAATTTGTTCTTTTTGCTTAAGATTCCTTTTGCTATATGAGGTTTTCTCTGGTGCCATATAAAGAGTAAAATTATTTTTTCTGTATCTTTAAAATGGTGTTGGTATTTTAGAAGATGGAGGATGAGACAAGCCACTAGTCAGAAGGCCTCTGCAAAAAAGACAAATTTTAGAAGAAAGAGGGAAGAAAATAAGCGAGCAAAGAAACATAGATCCAGTGAGACTCAGAAGGAAGGGTGCCTGAAACTACAGGAGACTCCACAGGAAGACATTGCAGAGGAGAACTGGAAGGAGAAAGGTCCCAAGAGAATTGAAGACCAGTGACAAGAGTAGGTGGAGTAGATAACTTCCCCCTTCCTTGTATCTCGGACTGCCGGTGGGCTCCTGAGCGGCTAGAGAGGCCTGCCGACACCAGCCCAGAGACGGCTGTCGCCAGTGAGCAGTGGCCTCTTGCAAACTCAGCGCTGGGCTCCCAGGCCCTTTGGGGCACCTTTCAGGACACAGACTCGAGCCTAGCAGCAGATGCCATAGTGCTCCATTCTCTCCTTCATCCTCCCTACCAGCATATGCCGAAGAAGACCATTTAGCCATCAAACGGAGGTATCTCCAAGGAATGAGACCTTTTCTTTTGGGGCCCTACAGCAGACTGAGAGGTACTCAGACTGGCAGTTCCCTCTCTGCCAGCCCTCCCAGTTGCTACTTTCCTGGGGACTCCACGTGAGTGGGGAAAATCCTGAGGTGGAATGAAATCGATCCAGCTTGGGCAAGCTGTAGGTGATTCAAGACCAGCACCTCTCCCCCTGGAAGGGTCAGGGATTTATCTCCAGGGTCCAGGGGTCAGGCCTGCAGACCAGACACCATACACAAGTCATGATCACACTGCCCTGGGGCACGGAGGAGAGATCTGTGGAAGAGTCTACTGAGGAGTGTGTGCCTTCAGGGAGATCAGCGTGCCAGACCGGCAACCCTCCTCCTAAAAGAGGACTGTGCACTCAGCTCAGGCTACGATCCTGGGTAGGAAACCTCTTGGCCCACGTCTCAGCCAGGGGAGATCCATAGGCCAGAGGTCCTGCTTACTTGCAGAGGCCTGGGAGAGGCCACAGATTGGGGGAGAGTGGAGAGAAGTGAGACCTGCTCCAGAGTACAGGTCTTGGACAGGCCCAGTCCCAAAACCCAGACTTTCAGCTGAGTGGAGCCATTTCGGCCCATCCTCACAGCTTTGCACAGAAAGAAAGAGTAGACCTCTGACCCTGCTAGCAGTAGTTGTGGAGCCTGAGGGCAGGTTTGCGCAAACCAGCCCCATCCATGATCACTTCTCCCACTGAGGGGGAGAATAAGGACACACCTGGAAATCCAAGGACCCCACCCACCACCTGAGGCACAAGAGGGCCTCTCTAGAGGAATAAGAGCTAGCTACAGGACCCAAAAACAGCACCGCAGCTTGCTCCTCTCTGTAAGTGCCACCTACTGACAGGGAGGTCATCCTGCACACCCTTTTACTGTATCTACTAATTCATCATAAAGGGTGTGGTCAAATCTCACATAGAAACAACACCTACTGGCTGAGAGACTAAATAGGGCATGCCATTATCCAAACGAAAATTTAAAGGCAACAAGGAACAACTGATCCATATGGGAAGGAACCAGTGAAAGAACGCTGGAAGTATGAAAACTCAAACAGAAAGCACACCCTCAAACAGGAACAACAGCTCCCCAGCAATGAACATTAACCAAACTTAGAACACTAAAATGACAGAAGAAGAATTTAAAACATGGATTGCAAGAAAACTGAATGATATACAAGAAAAAATGGATCATCAACACAAAGAAGCCACAAAGAAAAATCCAGGACTTGGAAGAAAAATTCACTAAAGAAATTGAAATATTAAAGAAAAATCAAACCGATTTCCTGGAAATAAAGGACTTATACAGGGAACTACAACACACCATGGAAAGCCTAAAGAACAGGGTAGATCAAACAGAAGAAAGAATCTCAGAGATTGAAGACAACTTCTTTCAATTAAATAAGTCAGTCACAGAAATCAAGCAGAAAATTAAGAGAAAAGAAATAAGCCTACAAGAAATGTGGGATTATGTGAAAAAAACCGAACCTTAGGGTGATAGGGGTTCCAGAAGGTGAAGAAGAAAACATTCAAGGGCTGGATAAGCTATTTGAAGAATTAATAAAGGAGAATTTTCCAGGTCTTGCTAAATATCTGGATATACAGGTACAAAAAGCTCAACAGATCCAGAGAGATTCAATGCAAATAGGAAGACACCACGTCACGAAGTCATCAGATTGACCAAAATAGCCACTAAAGAGGCCCTTCTATGAGTTGTAAAGTGAAAGAGACAAGTAACACACAAAGGAAATCCCATCAGAATAACTCCAAATTTCTCAACTGAAATCCTACAAGCAAGAAGAGACTGGGGCCCCATTCTCACTCTTCTGAAACAGAATAATGCCAAGCCCAGAATCTTATACTCTGCAAAACTAAGTTTCATATATTAAGGAGAAATAAAGACATTCTCAGATAAGCAAAGACTGAGGGAATTCACCAAGACAAGACCAGCTTTCCAAGAAGTACTCAAAACAGAATTACACAAGGATGAGAAAAATAAACACTCTTGAATGTGAAACCACTCAAAAGTTAAAGATCAAAGGCTAGATTCTGCAATGCCTCAAGACAGAAAACAAAGCAACAAAATGCAACCCAACAGAATGAACAGTAATTTACCCCACTTATCGGTTCTCT
>CAUYSK010001827.1:0-11442 GCA_963575035.1 Avahi laniger
TTTTGGTTGTCCTTCTACCTTAATGGCAATTATTTTTCAAACTTCTCTTCTGGTTTTCCTCCTCTATTTGATCTCTAACATTTCTAGTTAATTTAAACCCTGCCCTGGGCTCTGTTCCTCCTGGGTGTTCGAATCCATTCCGTTGCTCTAAATTCCATTGAGAAATTTGAGAGGGAAATGATACAGATCTGATGATACGCAACCGAAAGGACACTGGTGGACGGTCCTCAGATAATTGGCCATGTACACTCCATAGATAAACCCTCAAGGGGTGCTGCAGAATCCATAAACAACTGAAATTGTTTTCTCCAATATCCCTAGGATGATAAATAACAGAATGTTCAGACCAACTCTCGGCTAGCTTCCAGATAATCATTTTACCAAAAAAACAAAAATACAAAACAAAACAAAATGCAAATGTACTGAGGCTGTCTAAATTGTTTTTGTCCTTTCCCCTTTACTCCTCTCTCTTATCAATCCTGTTTTTGTCTTTGTTCTTTAATACCAATAGTCTAATTACTGTGCCCCTCACATGAATTTTCTTTGAAGCTAACTCTCTCCTGATATTCCTCAAAATTGTCTGGATTGAATCTGTGCTTTGAGTTCCAGAAATGTATGGAGGTCCATAGGAAGACATGGCAACTTGATGTCATCAGATGCTTGAATTATCTCTCAGGAATCTGAATTCCCAAGCATCCTCAACCCTCTTCCTCTCTTAGTCCTGCCCTCCTCAGTAAACGGCACACAAATGCTATAGCTCTTTTAGAATTTGTCTAGAAGGTTTTCTAGGTTTTTACTGGAAACCCATACACACGTAGAAAGAAGGAAAGAGAGCAGACAGAGAAGAAGGGAGGGAAGGAAGGAAGGAAGGGAGGAAAGAAGAAAAGAAAAAGAAAGAAGGAAAAAGAAAGAGTGGGCACAAATACCCACCCAGTTGCTCAGGCAGAAGCTGGGAAGTAGGGGGGCACCCTTCAGTCTTCTTTTCACTCCCGACTCCGTCTCCCACAGGAGTACACATTTTGCTGAGGAATGAATGAAATTAATCGATCATTCATATTTATTATCAATAAATGATAATCGATAATGATTTATTGCAAAGAAACACATTTTGTATTAATACATGGGTTTAATGGTGAAATGTGATACAATTGATACTTTGTGATGATAATTTATTCCTGTAAATAATCAATCTTAATTACCTACAGTGAACTTGGAACTGCAGGGGAACCGATAGAAGAAATAAACATGGTCACTACTCTTAAAAACATTCTAGCTAAGTAAAACAAGACAATATGCAAGAAATTCTTTGAAAATTAGTTAGTCTAAATTTCACCCAAGCCTGTGGAATGCATGTGGAACAGTTTAATCACTTGAACTTCAAGATGTGACAAGGAACTTTGAGAAGGAGGTAGTGGAAGGTATCGCTGCAGAGAGGGGCCCCTTGATGGATGGCTTTAGCCGATCAGCTGAGGACTTTTTATCTGTTCCAGTAATATCAGGGAGATAGATATTGGAGTTATTGTGTATGTAAGCAACTTGATATTTTACAGTAAGTTCATTGACAATCTGACAGAAATTTATTGAAAATGTTTACAATGACGGTTTTCTACTATATTTAGATGATCTTTAGATCCTTTTCTAGCTCAAAATTCAATAATTCTGTGGCTCTCTTTTTTTTTTTTTTTGAGACAGAGTCTCACTCTTTTGCCCGGGCTAGAGTGAGTGCCGTGGCGTCATCCTAGCTCACAGCAACCTCAGACTCCTGGGCTCAAGCGATCCTTCTGCCTCAGCCTCCCGAGTAGCTGGGACTACAGGCGCTTGCCACCAGGTCTGGCTAATTTTTTCTATATATTTTTAGTTGTCCGATTAATTTCTTTCTATTTTTAGTAGAGACGGGGTCTCGTTCTTGCTCAGGCTGATCTCGAACTCCTGAGCTCAAACAATCCGCCCGCCTCGGCCTCCCAGAGTGCTAGGATTACAGGCGTGAGCCACCGCGCCCGGCATGTGGCTCTCTTATACTGAAAAAAATTGAAGAATATTTGTGGGATATCCATCCCCACTCCCCAGACTCCACCCCTGATTCCATAATGATGTTTTTGAAACGTCCTGCATGGATGAGCTTTTCATTTTGGTCTGATGGAGATAGGAAGAATTTTTTGTGCTTAGGCACTTAGGTGGAAACACAAAGTCAAGAGAAAGTCTGGGAGAGGTGGCTTGTGCATTTTGGGGGTGCAGGGCAGCACTCGGGGGAGCCAGATGTTGACAGAGACAGGCAGCAGGGCTGAGTGGTGTCCTCTTGGCATTGCTGCCAAGAGAGGCAGCTGGAGCACAAAAGCATGTTTAGGCTTGGCACTAAATACACGGCCATCTTGCTTGAGGACTCTGCCTCTAGAGGTAGGGGGCTCAAGAGTCAGCAAAATGTGAATATTAATTGATATTATCCCAGTTAAACCCACAGGCTGGTGAGAAAAGGTTTCTGAGAGAGTAAAATTTGAGCAAGGACCTGGAGGAGGCGAGGGAGGGAGCCACGTGGTTATCCGCGGAAGAGCATTCTTGGCAGATCCAAGGCACCTGTTTAGTTGCTGTGACCCCAGTGATGCCAGGCAGGGTAAGAGCATTAGGAAACGAGGTAGGCTGGTGAGAGTTTGGGAGATAGATCACGTTGACTCTTAGAGACCATGGCAAATGTTTAAATTTTGTTTTTCTGAATGATGAGGGAGCCATAGAAGGGTTTCAAGAGAGGAAAGAACATGACCTAACAACATTTTAGGATGGATCTTTTTGGCTGCTCTACAGAGCATAGATTGTAGGGAGTAAAGGAAGAAGCAAGGAGATAATGAGGGTTTTTTTTTTTTTTAGTTTCTTTTTTTTTTTTATTTCAGGATATTATGGCGGTACAAACATTTTGGTTACAAGTTATGACTTTGCCTTACCCAAGCCAGGGTTAGAGGCATGCCCTTCCCCCATACAATGCTCACTGCATCCATTAGTTGTGAGTTTACCCACCCCCACCGCCCAATCCCCAATGAATATTACTACCGTGTGAGCACCTTAGTGTTGATCAGTTAGTACCAATTTGATGGCGAGTACATGTGGTGCTTATTCTTCCATTCTTGTGATACCTCACTTCGGAGGATGGGCTCAAGCTCTATTCAGGATAATATAAGAGGTGCTAGATCACCATTGTTTTTTGTAATTGAGTAATATTCCATAGTATACATATACAATATTTTATTAATCCACTCATGGATTGAAGGGCACTTGGTGAGGATGCTATCATAAGGATCTTGGCAAGAGGGAAACATTATAGTAGCAAAGGAGGTGGTGAGAAATGTTAGATTTGAGATATAATTCAAAAGTAGAGTTGATAGAATATACTTACAGATTGGGTATAATGTGTAATACCCAGGTTATTAGCCTAAGAAACTAGAAATAAAAGGAGAGGGGCAAGTTTGAGAGAGGTAGAATGAAGAATTTAATTTGTAACATGTTAAATTTGAAGTGCCTACTAGATTTATAAATGGAAATATAGAGTGGGGCATTGAATATAGGAAACTGAAGTTCCAGGGAGAAATCTAGGCTAAAGACACAATTGTGGGAGTATCAGTGTGTAGATGTCACTGAAAGCCATGGAACTAGAAGAAATCATAGATAATGTGTGGTGGTAGGGAAGAGAAAAGGCAGACTGGCTGGCTGCTCGCTGCTGGGTGAGAAGGCCATTTTCTATTAAAGTCACAAATTTTTGCAGCCACCAGAGCAGAAATATGTTTGTAAATTTTGTGAATTTTGTAAATATACCAAGAATCATTTAGTTGAATTTGTTCCCAAACATATCATGCCAGTTGATTTATTTCTATAATTATAACATTTAAGTGAACATTAGAAAAACTGATGAATACAAATCTAAAATAAGGTCTGTTTCTTTGCAAACAAATTTGAAGTCATTAGATACACTCAAGAATGGCAAATTGCTGGCTGGGTACAGTGGCTCATACCTGTAATCCTAGCACTCTGGGAGGCCAAGGTCGGAGGATTGCTTGAGGTCAGGAGTTTGAGACCAGCCTGAGCAAGAGCAAGACCCCATCTCTACAAAAGATAGAAAAACTTAGCCAGGTGTGCTGGCTATGACTATGCCTGTAGTTCCAGCTACTCGGAGGCTGAGGCAGGAGGATCCCTGTGAGCCCAGGAGTTTGAGGTTGCTGTGAGCTATGATGATGCTACTACACTCCAGTCAGGGCGACAAAGTGAGACTGTGTCTCAAAAAAATAATAATGGCAAATTGCTAAAAAAAAAAAAAATCTGTAATATTAAATGTAGGTAGGGCAGTAAAACAGCTATAAGAGATTAGGAAAAATAAAAACTGGATAAACTCTGCACTCAAAATGCTTTGCTTCACGGTGTATTTATTTCTTGCTGTGGTTTAAAGAACTAAAACTGGAAAGAAAAAATGATGAATTGTGGATGTAGTCTGTGCAAGAAAAATGATGTGGGACTCCAATCTGTGGACCTATATTCAAAGGAAAGGCCTTGACCTTCCATCAGTATCTGAAATGTTAGTATCCACTGCTTTTATGGGATGAGAAGAAAGCTAATAACAAACTATTGGGGATTGTCACCCATTCCCCCCTACCTATTTGGCCTCAGTTTGCCAGACAGTGAAGAGAAAAATCCAGGACAATGTTAATGCTACTGAAAAATCTGGCACCTTGTCAGAGGAAAGGTGATTCAGGAATACACAGTTGGAGGCACAAGAAGGCAGATGGTAAGGTGTTCCTCTCCCACCGTGTCTCCTCTCAGAAGCCAGGCTGCCTGGCACGGTCACATGCCTGGGCTGCTTCTAGGAATTTGGGAGCTTTGGGCAGGGTCAGATGTCTGCACTTGGACATTCAGAAAAAGACAGATCAAAGCAGATGTGGGCAGCCCACTGACTTCATCATTTGCAACTGGATTTATACCTGTTATTTTGGCTTGTCTTTGCATCCATTTTTTAATGTAGTCTAATCAGAGGGACTTGATATTTATTTTAATTAATCTTAACCTCAGCATGTCTACAATATCGAAAATTCAGAATACCATATTTAGTCATCTAATATAAACAGTTTCCCCTAACAGCCTCACTGGAAATCCCCAAGATGTTAATTTACATTCATGACTTTGTTATGAAACCCTTCTGTCACCTACTGAGGGCTACTGGGGGAAGCAGATTCGGCAAACCTCTCAGAACACTAACGAATTTTTGCAAAATTTCCTCGTGTTTCTTTTGTTATTATAATTTTGTATTGTGGCAAAATATACAGAACACAAAATTTACCATTTTAAATATTGTAAGTGTACAGTTCAGCAATGTTAAGTATATTCTCATTGTTGTGCAGTCAATCTCCAGAACTTTTTCATACCCTTTAAATAAGGGTATTTCCCCCCCTCTCCCCAGCCCCTGGCAGCCACCACTCTACTTTCCTTCTCTGAATTTGACTACTCCGTCTTGTGAAAGTGGAATTATGCAGTATTTGTCCTTTTGTGACTGGCTTGTTTCACTTAGCATATCCTTAAGGTTCATCTGTGTTGTAGCAAGTGACAGAATTTCCTTCCTTTTTAAGGTTAAATAATTTTCTATTGCAGCGGTCCCCAACCTTTTTGGCACCAGGGACCAGGTTCACGGAAGACAGTGTTTCCACGAACCGATGATGGGGGTGTTGTTTCGGGATGATTCAAGCACATTACATTTATTGTGCACTTTATTTCTATTATTATTACATTGTAATATATAATGAAATAATTATACAAACCTCTCTGCTAATGAGTATCTGTATTTGCAGCTGTTCCCCAGCGCTAGCGTCACTGCCTCAGCTCCACCTAAGATCATCAGGCGTTAGATTCTCATAAGGACCACACAAGCTAGATCCTTCCATGCGCAGGGTTTACGCTCTTATGAGACTCTAATGCCGCAGCTGATCTGACAGGAGGCGGAGCTTATGCAGTGATGCCGGTGATGGGTGCAGCTGTAAATACAGATGAAGCTTCACCCACTTGCCTGCTGCTCACCTTCTGCTGTGCAGCCGGTTTCCTAACCAGCCACGGACTGGTACCAGTCCACGGCCCAGGGGTTAGGGACCACAGTTCTATTGCACGTACATACCATATTTTGTTTATCTGTTCATCCACTGATGGACACTTGGGTTGCTTCCACCTTATGGCTGTTGTGAACAAAGCTGCTATGAACATGAATTTACAAATACCTGTTCAAGACCCAGCTGTCAATACTTTTAGGGTATATACTATCATTATAATTTGTATATAATTTTTGTTTATCATTTTAAATCTCATCCCATTATTACTGTCTGTATTATTTTGTATAATTTGAATGATAGAGCTGTAAGGGAACTTACAGGTGATCTGGCCCAACTCTCTTATTTTTCAGATGAAGGAACTCATGCCCAGCAGGCTTTAGTGGATATGATCTCATAATTAGCTTGTGGCAGGTTTGAGACTAAAACCCAAGCCTCTAAACTCCTAGAGAGTTTGCTGTCTTACCGGCTGTCATACTTGTGGTCACCTGAGAGTGCTATGCACCCCTCTCCTGCTTGAATCTAAAAGGCAACCAACCTTATATTCTCCTAGCTACCGTCTTAACTTGATATTTTGAAAAACTGGACAAAGATTTACTGTCTGTGCCTAAATTAACAATTTTTATCTCTGTAAGAGAATTAACTAGCAGCTAGCAATGTGTATGTACATCCTAAAACTAGCTTTAGCATCAAAATCAAGGCTTCCAAAAGCAGATATGCTATAACACACAGCTCTGTGGCTGTGGTTATTTGTTATGTCAAATGCTCACGGAAGAAAAAATAATTCTAAACTGTTCACACTAAGTGCCAGGCAGAGGTGCCGGAGCTGGCTCATACAGGCTTGCAAGAGATGATTGTGCACACCTCATCACAATTCCAAGTTCAGTGACATCACATTGGTAGTTTTAAATTAGCCCTGTTGGAAGAATTTACACCGTGAGAACTGGCAAATGCTACAAATTATATTCTGCACCCTTGCAGAGAGCCAGTTCTTGAGCATTTGTCAGCACACTGTGTTGCCAGGCACTGTGCTCAGAATTATTGGGAAGGCGGTGGTAGTAGGGTAATGTAATCAAGCTTATAACCTTAGTCATTTGGTTGCGTTAGGTAAATCATTTATTATTATAGTTTTTCTTCAGAAGTTAAAACAACAACAACAAAAATATTGTCTATCTCTAGGAATGTTGTATTTAAGTAACTTGTTAAGCACGGGTCCAAAAGGGGATCTAACCTATATCCTTACCTGGCACATTATATCCAATTTGCATGAAATATAAGAATCTTCAAAAAACAAGAAAGAAGCCAACAAATGTGGCATATAGAGAGTAGAAAACTTACTCAGAGGAGAAAAAAAATTTACATACCTAGGGCAAACACTGATTACTGAGGTGAGGGATATTTTGGAGTATGATTTTGCCATGCCACTTAAATACCTTTCTATAAAGGCCCAGAGAATTTACAAGGAAATTTAAGAATGTAGTGATGCTTTTTCAGTCTAATAACGTCATTATAATCCAAGTGGAGAGAGAACCCAGGGGAAGTTGTGGGAGGAATTGCAGAGTGGCCAAAGCTGCGGCCTTTGGGGGGATAAAACACCAAGAAAACTAGAACGTAGCCAAGCAGAACTTGCAAGTTACTTGGGAGAAACCAGATAAGAAAACATTGTGTCTAGACGAGTGGCTGAGTCCCAGGACCCTGATGGACATGGAATCTGAACCAAGCATTATGTTTGTTATCAATGAAATTGTTGCCTACACTCTTATTTGTTTCCCCAGGATGGATGGTTTAGGAAACCAAGGTTTATAATGATTAAAAGAGATGGTAAATGACAATCTTTTTACTAGATATACCACATTTGATGTCCATATGTGCAAGAACATAAGTGTCCTTTGTCTTCACCCTCAATATTCTTCACTCCTGTTGATCATCTTTTGTAATGATTCTTAAATATAGTGCCAGGAATCTATAGTCGCCCCTGCTTACGGATTGCTTAGTAAATAATTAATTTCCTTTCTTTCTATTCGCACTACCACTAACCAAGATCAGTAATAAATAAACATATATTTAGTACCTAGGATGTCTGGTTAAGAGTTGAAAAGATGAAGATGGAGCTCTTCTCCTGAAGGAGTTTAATTGAAGTCAATCAATAAAAGGAAATGAACATATTATAGCAACAGCCTTTTAATTGGTCTCCACATCATCCTACTCCAATCCATATTGTTTGTGCTAGTAGTTTCATTGTTCTGAAACACCCTTTTGATCACATCACCCACCCAATTGCCTCCATGGCACTCCTGTGTTGGTAATGCATAGTCCAAATTCCTCACGCCAGAGTTAAAGTCAGCTAGTCCAGGAAAATTCCCTTGACATTTGAAGCTCCTTGGTATTGCCCACAACTCTAAACTAATTGTATCATTGTTCCTTAAACATACCTTGTGCTTCTACCCCTTAAAAATATACCTCTTTCCCTACAAATGACCTTCCCAATTCATTTTCCATATCCAAATCCTTTCTGCTTTTCAAAATCTTATTCAAATTCAACCTTATCCGTAGAGTCTTGTCTCCACTTCATAGGTGAAAATCATCCATTTATTCAACAATAATTGAGTCTTTACTGAGTGCAGAGGACTATACTCAGTGCTAAAGATAGATGCATTTCCTTCTCTGAACTCTTTTTTTTTTTTTTTTTTTTTTTGTTACTTGCTGCATTGCCCTGGGTAGAGTGCAATGCATCTCTGGGTAGAGAGTCATCACTGCTCACAGCAACCTCAAACTCCTGGGCTCAAGTGATCCTCCTGCCTGAGCTTCCCAAGTAGCTGGGACTACAAGCATGCACCACCATACCAAGCTAATTTATTCTATTTTTAGTAGAGACAGGGTCTTGCTCTTGCTCAGGCTGCTCTCAAACTGACCTTAAATGATCCTCTCACCTTGGCTTCCCAGAGGGCTAGGATTATATCTCCCAGAGTGCTAGAATTATAGGTATGAGCCACTATGCCTGGCCCCTTCTCTGAAATTTTATCATCATTTTTTATTCATAACTTTCCTTTTAACAGTAATTATCTACTGCCTTACAGCATCAATTTTATTATTTTATTTTAAGAGAGAAATTGAATCTTTACTATTGGATTCTATATAGCACTCATCACAGTGCCTTTCATGTAATAAATTCTTAAATTTTATTGACTTGATATGAAATAGAAAATCTGATTCTACTTCATCTTGTCCCTCACCCAGTGAATATCTATAAACCCATCAAGAACTTAATGAAGTGATTGAAACTTCCCAAATTAGAGAATTGTATGTCTTTTTTTAATAATTCAAGGAAGATTATTTGTAGTGTCTATGGAAAGAATTGATATCTACTCTTTTCCCAAAGCGAGCAAAACATTCTTTAGGTTGAAAAATCCTATCCTTGCCTTCACAGAAGCCCGGCTGAAGTCCTTAAAGCATGGGATTTTAGCGCTACCGTAATATTACATATTGCCTTGTGTCTTGTGAGCCTTGTATTCTATGTCATCTTAAAAAAGAGTGTGTTTATTGATTTTCAGAGTTTAATTACTTACTTAGAAGGTGAATATACTATAAAACTTTAAAAGTATAACTGTACATGTGTAGTGGGTCTGTAAATTTCATTCACACTGCAACTCGCATGGACAGAGAAAATGTTTATTTTTCTTCCATAACGGATTAGGTTTTCTTCACCAGCCTCTGTTGTCTGGGTAGTATGAAATAAATTTTAAATTTTTGCCTGATATAGTTCACTGATATAATAACTTAAAGAGTAAATCTTCATCTCCATAGATTAAAAATAACCAGTCTCAGGTTTCCTCTCTACCCTTCCCTTGCTCCTCTCCAAGAAAAGAAAAGGTGTGGCTTGCTGTGGCCTTGTGGCCACAAGGGAAAAGCTTCCTTGGAAACCATAGTCCTTGTGTTGTGCTCTTTCCTCTGACCTCCGCCACAATGCCCACATCCTCCTGGTCATATCTTGTCTTCACAGCATTCTGGGGTGAGATTTGCAGTAAGTGTAATTTGTAGCTGGGGACCTCTCAGCTTGGACAGAGACTAGTGGAGCTCCCTGTGTAATGTGGCCTTACTGATAATGAAGATCCCTCTGCATTTCACTCTGTGTTCCTTTATGTTCTGGCCCAGATGGTCCACTTCTCAGCTCTGACTGCTTTTCCTATATTAGGCCCCAATTGCCAGACCACTAGTTCCCAACTCAGCTATCTGACATGTCCTCTCTCAGGGGCTTATAGGAACTCCTTGATCTTTCCCAAGCCATCCAGGAACTAAGGGTAGCTAAAGAAAGTTAAAGCGCTGCCTCCAGACTCATCCACCAATTTTACTGTGATGTGGCCTTGATCAGGTTGGGTGGAGGAAGGGCTATCAGAACCCATTATCTCCCTACCTCTGACTCTCTCCTTTTTTCCACAACGCCCTAGACCAAAAGGCCACTTCCACTTTTCCCTTCCTAAAACTCTGTGCTGCCTTTCCCTCAGGCCAGGATCTAGATATGCAAAGCAGGAGATAAAGGAATTTGAAAAATCCTCTATCTTGACAAAGCCTGTCTTTCGAGATTATTGTCTTTGTGTAAAATCTCATCTTAAATGTCTCAAGATGAATATTAACTCTTTGTTTTCTTTTGCATTCCTGTGTAACACTCCTAATTGCCATTCCCTAACTTCCTGCAGATTGGCATCTTGAATTGACTAAGAAGAAAGGTCATGAAGGCAGAAAAGTAAGAGAAAAAATGCACATCAATATGTTCCAAGCTATTATTCTTATTAATGGTTGTACTGATATTATAAATTAAGATAGTATAAAGATGGTAAATAATATTGTAAACGTTTTGTTATAAATAAAATATTATAAAATAAGATACCGTTCTAAATCTGGGGTGGGTAATGTAGACTGCAGAAAATATTCTATGTGCTAATCTATGAGTATTGCAGGGTTTCACATAGGGAAATGCAACCTGGGCTCAATATCACTCTGGAAAGTTAAGAGATAAACCTGTGAATTCGTACAATCCTACTGGTGTTATCCTAGGTCAGTTACTTTTAATAGCTCAAAATATGGGCTATCAGTTATAAGGAATAACTAAGGCCCCCAAAAAAGCAAAATAAGAAGCTATGGAATTTAGCAAAAAAATATTAATTTACAACATACAATTAATTTTCACTTTCTTATAAGTGGATTTTCATTTTGTGGATGATCTGAGTCAAACCAGTGCACTTTTCCTGATTATGACTTTCTCCCTATCCAAGCTGGCAGCTGTCCAGGCCCTCCTATCTCTAGGTTACAGTTTCTAACTTTGGACTATGGAGAGTAAGACAAAGCCAAGACTGTGGCTTCAGTGAGACACAAAGAAAAA
>CAUYSK010001828.1:0-17745 GCA_963575035.1 Avahi laniger
TTTTAGTTGTCCAATTAATTTCTTTGTATTTTTAGTAGAGATGGGGTCTCGCTCTTGCTCAGGCTGGTTTCGAACTCCTGAGCTCAAACAATCCGCCCGCCTCGGCCTCCCAGAGTGCTAGGATTACAGGCGTGAGCCACCACGCCTGGCCTTTTTCTTCTGTTTTTAGTATTAAGTTCTGCTAAGTTAGAAAACTAGAGGAGGTGGTCTTTTACATTATTTTTTTCTATGTTCTGGGAGAGTTTATTTATTATGATAATTATGTGTGATTTGAAAATTTAAAAGAACCTGCCGGTAAATTGGCTTGGGTTTTGCTCTTGTTATGCAAGTAATTTATTATAACTGTATGGTAGCTTTCTCTTTTTTAGGAATGACTCCAATGTACACTGGTGGGCTCCCAGTGGCCATATATGTTCTATGGGAATCTGCTCTGTTGGCTATAGCTGATTGAGTCTTTTATAGGACTTTTTGATTTGGAAGAGGACTAACGGAAGCCTCCCCGTCCCCTCCCCCCATTTTTTTTTATTTCAGGGTATTATGAGGGTACAAACATTATGGTTACATTTTATGTCTTTGCCTCACCCAAGCAAGGGTTCGAGGCATGCCCTTCCCCTCTACAATTCTCCCCATGACCAAGCCCCCTTTTGACTGTGGGAGCCATGGGAGGAGTCAGTAGTTACAGCTGAACTGGATCTTTGTTATGAGAAGGACAGAATGAATCTAATATTAATACACTGAGAAAAACAGTGAACACAGTGAAGAGAGTGCAGCATGTCTGGCCCCAGCTCTCCATGACACTCAGCTCTAGGGAGGGTCTCTCATTCCTGTAATAAATTCCCAAGGTGAGTTTGAATTTGGTTTTTGATCCTAAGAATATAGGCTCTGTCTCTTCTTAAAAAAATAGTTCTCACACAATTAACAGTTTGCTGGAGTTTCCCAACTTGTCAAATATTCTTTAGGAAAATATAAATTACCAAAGTTTATTTTATTGAGGATTTAAAATTTATTCGCATAGAATTATACCTAATGCTTTCTTATGAGCAAAAAGGAACTCACTGAATAATGTGAAAAATCTCGTATACATCATCCAATGTCCTTTTACAGTATTTTCTGGTGTAAAACAATTATACTGTTAGAAACACTGCATTTCGAAGATTGTGTTGTGAAAAGAATTGTTTCAATATGACAGAAGAAGGTTAGGAGTTAGAGAGTTTCAGACCCATAATAAATTATTTTTTCCTACAGAAATGTCAATAATAAAGGTTTATTTATTTTCATTTCTGCAGTCTATTTTGTTATTGCAAACTAAAAATGAAAAATTGATTTATCAATACTGACTGAAATGAACTCAAATGTCTCCTTACTTGCCCTTAGATTCTCACATGCAGGAGCCTTCCATTCCCCTTGAGTCAACTTTAAACTTGACCTTACACTTTTGCTAGCAGCTGTTGTTAAGAGTTAACAGTAAAAAAGAACCATGGCATGTGAGGATAAATAAAAGTACACATTTCTATGATAATATTCAACTCCTCAAACAAGGCTTCTTGGTGTTTCTATTCTCAGACTATAGCTTAATTCTGAACCAATAGTGGTCCCCATAATGTATATCAGTTAGCTTTTATTGCATAACAAATAAACCATTTCAAAATGTAGTGCCTTAAAAAAACAACATGATTTTGTGGTCTAGCAATTTGGGCTGGGTTCAGCTAGGAGGTTCTTCTGGTTTTGGCTGGGCAGTTAGTTGCCAGGCCAGCTTGGAGCTGGTTGATCAAGGAGTGGCCTTGGCTCAGATGGCTTTTCTCTATTCCCTGTGGTCTCTTATTTTCTAGAAGGCTGGCCTGGGTTGGCTCACACGATGATGGCAGAGTTCCAAGAGAGAGTGTGAGGAAGTTGGTAAGGCTTCTTGAGGCCTTGGCTTGGAACTGTAAAGGGTCATCTCTGCCACATTCTATTGGCCAGAGTCAAGTCAAAGTAGACTCAATTTCTTGATGGCAGGAGTTAAAAAGTCACATTGCAAAGGGCATGGCTACAGTGAAGGGTGAGATTTTAATAATCTGCCACATAATGCAAATTATGTAATGGCATTTCAGAATGCAAACTCTATGCCCAATTAATCAACTGTTTATATCCTCTTTATGGTGAAAAATATGAGGGTGTATGTAAGTGTGTATGTAAATGTATGGATATACTAGTGAGAAGTGTACTTGTTTTACTTTATTTTGTTTACCACACAGTTTTTTTTAGATATATCGACCAATTCTACTATTTTTCAGTTTTCTAAATCATTATTTTTTGCTTGCATTTTTATTAATTTGTATGTCCCCAACATGTAGTGGGCATTCAAGAGATATATGCTAAATAAATTATTGCATGTTTTCTCTAATTTTCTGGAATTCGTATTTTATAGTTAAGATTTGAGTTTTAGGGTTAGCAAGTTTTTTTTTTGTTTGTTTTGTTTTTGTTTTTTTTTTTTTGAGACAGAGTCTCACTTTGTTGCCCTGGCTAGAGTGAGTGCCGTGGCATCAGCCTAGTTCACAGGAAACTCAAACTTCTGGGCTCAAGCAATCCTACTGCCTCAGCCTCCCGAGTAGCTGGGACTACAGGCATATGCCACCATGCCCGGCTAATTTTTTTCTATATATTTTTAGCTGTCCAATTAATTTTCTTTCTATTTTTGGTAGAGATGGGGTCTCGCTCTTGCTCAAGCTGGTCTTGAACTCCTGAGCTCAAACAATCTGCCTGCCTCGGCCTCCCAGAGTGCTAGGATTACAGATGTGAGCCACCGCGCCCGGCCTGATTAGCAAGTTTTTTTATATTTTTTTTTGTTTAACAATAAAACATGGAATTATATTAACTTTCCCTTGGGTAGAGCTTTGGCACATCTTGCATAAAATTTTTAAAAATTTGTTTTTATTTCTAATTTTTGTTTTTACAGTTTGATGATTTCTCACACCTGAGTATCTATCACTCAGATCAAGAAATAGATCATTGTTAGCATTCCAGAAATTGCCTTTGTGCCTCTACCCACTTGTTGTTCCCTTACTATCCTGATTTGTGTTAACTACTTCCCTGCTTTTCTTTTTAATTTTACCATCTACATATGTGTACCTAAACACTATGGTTCAGTTTTGTCTGTTTTTGATCTTTACATAAATGGAATAATATAGTTTTTCTTGTCTCTCTGGCTGACTGGGCTTTGCGTTATCTTTGTGAGATTCACTTAGGATGCTTAGCTGTGGTTCACTCATTTTAGTTGCTGTTTATTTCATTGTATAAATATATTGCAATTTATTTTTTATTCTATTACAGGAATATGTTAATATCACCATTTATTTGTTCATTTGATTACTAATGGGTTGTTTTAGTTAATGAATCTCTTCACTTTGAGATTAATGAGTTGATAATCGATAAACAGTGAAATGGAGTTAAATAGCTTGTTTCTAGTTTTTTACATTTATGAATAATGCCATTACAAACATTTTTTTATGTTTCTTGATGCATGTGAGAATGCATTGCTAGGAGTGAAATTAGTGGGTGGGAGGGTTTGTGTGTATTTCACTGCAGTGGTATAGTGCAAACTGTTTCCAAGTGGCTGTACTCGCATGCAGTTTCACCAACATTGTAGGAAGGCTTCCAATGCACCCATCCTTGCCAACACCTTGGCAAGGTAAGTCTTTCTATTTTTAGCTATTCTGGTGGGTGTGTAGTGGTATCTGCTGGTTTGGATTTGCATTCCTCTGATGACTAATAAGATTGATCATCTGTTTACTTTTTTTTTTTTTGGGTGAGGGACATTTGGACTTTCTCTTTTGAAAAGTACCTCGTTAAGTCTCCTGCCCATTCTTCTATTTGATTGACTGCCTTTTTCTTATTGATTTATATGAGTTCTTTAAATATTTTGAGTATGAGCTTTTTGTTGGTTATATGTTTTGCTATAACTTCTTCTCTAGGCTTCCATTTTCATGATCTTAATAATATTTTTTGATGAATACAATTCTTAATTATAATGTAGTCCAACTTACCACCTTTCTCTTATTTGGTTTGCAGTTTCTGTGTATGATTTAAGAAAACTATCTCTACCTGAGGCATTCTGTTGCATTCTACTTTCCAGTTTTGCTGGTTTTTGCTCTTAACTTTTTAATTTTCTTTCTTGTACTTTTTTTTCAGGTTTAATTTGCTATTCCTTTTCTAAATTTTTCAACTTTTAATGTTTTATTTTTATTATGTGATTTCTTCTTCAACCTATAGGTTGTTTGAAGTATATTTCTATTTTTAAATTCCCAAACATATGGGGAATTTTTTGCTATTATTTGTTCCAGATTTAAAGCTTAATTCCATTGTAGTCAGAGACCTCACTTTGCATTATTTAAATCCTTTGAAATTTGCTGACTCTTGCTTTAGTGTCGGATATGCTCAATTTTTGTAATTAATGTTCCATGTGTCCTTGTACTTTGGTCTTTGTCTCATGTTCTTCTGAAAGAACACAGACTGAGATATGACAGTTGAATCTGCATTATGTAACCTAGACTTTATCAATATATAACAATATATATTGTCCTGTTTAATATGATTTTTGCTTTGAATTTACTTTATCTGATATTAATATCATATTTATACTTTTAAGATTTGCATTTGCCTAATACACATTTGCCCTTTTTATACATAACATAAAAGGACATTTCATTTGTGTCTCTTTAAGATTCTATAATTGGATTTTGTCTTTGACTTAATTTGGGAATTTTTTTCCTATAGTATTGGAATTTTGCACATTGGCGTTTACTGTTAAATCCATTTGATATGGCTTCTTTAGCTTTGTTCTTTGATTTTAATTTTTATGCCTCATTGTTGTTTTCCTTTGCATCATTTTTAACTATACAACTATATTTACTTTACATTTAAAAAATGTTACTTATAGCTGGGTGTGGTGGCTCACGCGTCTAATCCTAGCACTCTGGGAGGCAGAGGCGGGAGGATTGCTCAAGGTCCGGAGTTCAAGACCAGCCTGAGCAAGAGTAAGACCCTGTCTCTACTAAAAATAGAAAGAAATTAGCCGGACAACTAAAAATATATAGAAAAAATTAACTGAGCATAGTGGCGCATGCCTGTAGTCCCAGCTACTCAGGAGGCTGAGGCAGAAGGATTGCTTGAGCCCTGGAGTTTGAGGTTGCTGTGAGCTAGGCTGACGCCACGGCACTCTAGCCCAGGCAAGAGAGAGAGACTCTGTCTCAATGAATAAATAAATAAATAAATAAATAAATAACAAATGTTACTTTTGAAGATATATTTTAATCAGAGTAGTGGTTTATTAAGGTTTTCCAAAAGCATTCTTTAACTGATGGTTTTCTAATTTTTATAGCCAAACATGAAATTGTATTTTTCAGTTTTTCTCCTTAATACACCATGTGAGTATATTTTTATTCTCTTATCCTCAGCTTCTTGGGTTTTATTAACATAATCTGGTGTCTTGCATCAGGTTGTTTTTTTCTTATGAATACTTTTGACATTTACATTATTTATTTTATAAACAGATTTGCAAGTTGTCATTTAGACATATCTCCTTTTAACCAGTTGCAGAACTAACCATTGTCCTTTATACCTTCATTCCGCTAGAGTTGAGCTGTTGACTTTATATCATGTCTTAACTAGGTTCATTTTCGAGTTGTTTTTTAATTCCAGAAGGTTTCATAGAGGCACATTTTCTAAGTCTCCGCTGAAAATATTTTCCTTTGCCTCTATACTAAAAAGAACAACTTATGTGAGTTTAAAATTCTTGGTTCACAAATTTTTCTATACTGTGTCTAGGTATTTTCTTTTCACTGATATTTGAAATCAGATATCTGAAAAATAGATATCCTTATAATCTTCTTATAGGTGGTTTCTCTAGTAGGAAAGCATTCGTTCTTTCTTCTTGTTATTGTTTCTGTTCTGGTCTATCTTGAAAACAAATAAGTTATCTGTATGTTGCATTTTGCTATTTTCTGTCCTGCACTTCTATTTTCTTCTTTATTATATTAATAATTTTGTCAATATCTTTTTCTCCTTAGTTCTGGGAAAGCTTCTAGTATTCTTTTTTTATCTGTGTCACTGAATTCTTTTTCACTAGAAATTTTGTATTTTTCTTCTAAGAATTAAAAATTTGTTATTGCATTTTTTACTTCTTCATTACTCAGACTTGTAACATTTTTTTTTTTTTTTGGCTTGCTTGTACCAGGAAGCAAGCTTTTCACAAGAAAAAAGCTTAAAATGAGCCAGGAGTGGGGTGTCTCCTAATGTCTTTTCATCATTCCTATTTTTGTTATAGTAGCCATCCTAATTACCCCTACTCTTATGGAACTCAGATTCCAGCAGGAGTTAGGGAAGGAGGCAGATGATAAACACCAAACAAAATATGTCATACCTTCTATGCTATTTCAGAAGCTGATATGAGCATACAGCAAGTGAAGGGAGGGCTTCAGGAATGGCAGTGGGAGGAGGTGAGATGGTTGCTAATTTAAACCAGTGGTCAGAATAGGCCAAATCTTTGGGCTCCACTTCTAATTCTAGTTTTCTTGCTCTTTCTGCCACATCTTCAGTTATTTCCTCCAGTGATGTCTTGAACGTCTCCCGCAAACTCCTGTTAATGTTGATATTTTAACCTCCTCCCATGAATCACGGATGTTCTTAATGGCATTTAGAATGAGGAATCCTTTCCAGAAGTTTTTCAATTTACTTTGCCCAGATCCATCAGAGGAATCACTACCTATGGCAGCTATATCCTTATGAAATGTATTTCGTAAATCAGATTTTAAAAATTGAAAGTACTCCTTGATCTATGGGCTGCAGAATAAATTTTGTGTTAGTAGGCATGAAAATAATAATAACATTAATTTCCCTGTATAGAGAGCTCTTGGGTGATTAGGTACATTGCCAGTGAGCAGTAAGACTTTGAAAGAAATCTTCTTTTCTGAGCAGTAGATCTCAAAAATGTGCTTAAAATATTCAGTAAACCGTGTGGTAAACAGATATGTTGTCATCCAAGCTTTGTTGTTCAATTTCTAGAGCATGGGCAGAGTAGATTTAACATAATTCTTAAGGGCCCTAGGATTTTTGAAATGATAAATGAGCATTGGCTTCAACTTAAAGTCACCAGCTGAATTAGCTCCTAATAAGAGAGTCAGCCTGTCCTTTGAAGCTTTGCAGCCAAATATTGCCTTCTCTTCTCTAGCTATGAAAATCCCAGATGGCATCTTCTTCTAATAGAAGGCTGTTTTGTCTGCATTGAAAATCTCTTGTTCAGTACAGCCACCTTCATCAATTATCTTACCTATATCTTTTAGATAACTTGGCTGCAGCTTCTATAATACCACTTTGTTTCATCTTGCATATTTTTTTGTTATGGAGATGGCTTCTTTCTTTAAACCTTATGAACCAACTTCTGCTAGCTTCAAACTTTTCTTCTACAGCTTCCTCGTCTCTCTTAACCTTCACAGAACTGAAGAGTTAGGGCTTTGCTCTGATATAGACTTTCTGTTGTGGCTGGTTTGATCTTTTATCCAGTTCACTAAAACTTTCTCCCTGTCAACGAGAAGGCCATTTTGTTTTCTTATTACTTGTGTATTCACTGGAGTAGCACTTTTAATTTCCTTCAAGAACTTTCCCTTTGTATTCACAACATGGCTAGCTGTCTGGCATAAGAGGCCTAAATTTTAGCCTATCTTGGCTGTTGACATGCCTTCCTCACTAAGCTTAATCATTTCTAACTTTTGATTTAAAGTGAGATATGAAACTCTTCCTTTCACTTGAACACTTAAGAGGCCAATGTAGGGTTATTAATTAACTTAATTTCAATATTGTTGTGTCTCAGGGAATAGGGATGGCTGACCGAGGAGGGGGAGAGAGATGGGGAAATGGCTGGTTGATGGAGCAGTTAGAACACACACACATTTATGATTAAGTTTGCTGTCTTATATGGGTGTCGTTTGTGGTGCCCCCAAACAAGTATAGTACTAACATCAAAGATAACTGATGAAAGATCACTATAATAGATATAATAATAATGAAAACATTAAAAATATTGTGAGAATTACCAAAATGTGACACTGAGACACAAAGTGAGCACATGCTTTTACAAAAGCGATGCCAATAGACTTGCTCTATTCAGGGTTGCCACTAACCTTCAATTTTTAAAAAATGCAATATTTGCAAAGCACAGTAGAGTGAAGCACAATGAAATAAGGTAGGCCTGAATATTTTGTGTTTTAGTCAAGACTCTTCATTGTAAGAAAATCCATCCTCACTACTAAAGAGCTGTTTTAAGAGGAAGGAAGAGAATCTTCAGGCATCCAAGAGCAAGAGACAAAGTATAGACAGGCTGTAGTGATTCAAAAACATGTCTGCAAATTATTTGACATTCCTCCTATGAAGAGATGGAGTTTGATTCGCCTTCCTTAACTGCTGGCTGGCCTTCACACCTTGCGGCTAACCAGGAGAATGCAGCAGGAGTGATGCTTCATGACTTTCCAGGCTAGGTCTTAAGAGGCAATACAGCTCCCACCTGGCTCTTTCTCTGCAGACACATACCTTTGGAGTGTTGAGTGGTCAAGATGTCTGGAAGACTTCCAGGCTTTTGAAACCGCCTTGGAGGAGAGACCATGTGGAGAGACCATACAGAGACAGAGAAAAATGCCTGAAGAGCCCAAGCAGTTTCAGCCCCACCTGTGTGAGTCTCCCCATCCCAGATCTCTCAAGATGCAAGTGAGCCAACCTCTGTCGACTCCAGCTCCAGCCACTGTCTGATTGCAGCCATGCGAGAGACCTTAAGTGACAACCACCTTGCTGAGCCCAGCCAACCCCAGAAATGGGGGAGATAAGGATAAAATTATTATTGTTCTTTCAGGCTGCTCAGTTTTGGGGTGATTTGTTACAGAGAAATAGCTGAACACAGGCCAAGGGGATAAGATTTGGAATATGGAAAACGAAGTTTGCCCCCTCTGTCTCCGATGAGGCTACACTGCCTTTTGTTTACATGATCTTCTGTGCCCTGTGCTCTCTTCATCTGCATCTCTCTGCAGATGAGCTTTCTGTTGATCAACGCTCCTCGCTCTCCCCACCTTCAGCTTTGACCTGTGTGGCTCTGGCTTCAGTTCTGAACTCCTACCATCTCCTACCTGACCCAAACTCTGGTTCATTTAGTTCAGCGTTTCCACAGGGAGAACTTGATCACCTTGCCCTAGTCTATGGGACAGATCCCCTGGGCTCGGTGCCTGATGGTGATCAGTTGTGGTGGGAGAGGTGTGTGGACGGGAATCTCCATGTGGCAGCAAGGATGTAGGCAGGGCCAGCTTCTCTCAGAGGAAGGTGAGGATGGGAAGGCAGCAGTTGGCATCTTAAGATCAGCTTGAACAATATCTGTAAGCCTCAGCATTCATAACTAAAAAATCTGTTGCTGAGGGTGAATGAGCAGAGATATTTAAATTAAATTAATTTCTGAGAGTTTTGATTATCAAATAAGTTAATATATGTGTAATATATTCAGTACAGTGCCTGGCATTTGAGAGACAATCAATAAGCTTAGTTTCTCCCTGCCCTCTGCCCTTCTTTCCCCCTCTCTAAAAGAAAAAAAAAAAAACTCCAAAATCTAGATTCCTTGTCTTAGCATTTTAAGTTGCAAAGCTTCCAACCTCCTCCAATTCTCTGTGGACCCTTTTGCTCTGTCCAAGCTATTCTTTTTAAACAATCCAGGAAATAGTGAGAGAGAATGTTTTTCCCATCACAGCATAAGTGATTTTCATATAATAGCTTCTAAACAAATATTTCTGGATGGATTGGCTATTGATCAAGGAAGGAGGGGAGAGAAATAAACCAACCTAATGAGTAATATGAAAACTATTTGGGTGATGGGAACACCTACAGCTGGCACTCAAACATTACAAAAATGATCCCTGTAACCTAAAGCATTTGTACCACCTTCATAGTTTGTAATTAAATAAAAAACAAATGAAGAGCTTCCACAGCCTTCCTACAAAGACTGTTGAGGATACCTATGTCATATTATTCTCAAAGCCCTTCACACAAGCATGGCTTTGCACACAGAAAGCACTCACTACCTGTGTGTGGAATGCCCACACATCATGTAAGCAGCCTTACTAGATGGAAAACTGCGGCTCAGAGAGAAAGTGGAAAAACGGTTTTGCCAATGCCAAATCTATTCTCAATCAAAGCCCACCATTTCTATGGATTAAAGAGGAGAAGAGAAGGAGGGAGGACAGGAGTTGGATTGGTACTTGGCTCAAAGTAGGGAGCAGAGATGATAAAGGAAAGAGAGATGGAAGAAGCTACCAGAAGCCAACTGGTAGATTCCTATTTGAATTAAGTTGCAGAAATAAAAAAAAAATGCCATTTTGGTAGATAAATGTGTGTCCTGCCTATTGTCAAGAACGAACATTATGTACCTTTTTGTTTCTTTACCTGCCATGGCAACCAGAAAGCTTGGAATCAGATTTATGGCTTGCATCACAAGCAGCTCCAGAGTCTAGGAGCTTATTCCCGCTTTACCTCCCAGAGAAGCTGTTTTGTGTTTTATGTTTCTCTCTGCCCCGTGGAAACACCCAATTCTTACCTTAAACATGAAGCAGCATGGAAGAGTTTTTACATATTGTATTAATTGGCCTGTTCTTTGATTCCTTATATTTCACCGATCATGGGAGTAATATCAACCGTAATTAGGCATCACAAGGATAATGATTTCATTAAAGCCATTTTAATGGATTCGGACATGTACGAGGCAGGGTGTTATACAACACAGTCAAACACTTTATCACCTTGTGATAATTGGAGTTGCTGAATTACAGTAACAGAGCAACTGAAGGTAATTTCCTATTTGGCCAAAGTCGCCTGACCTCCCCCAGGCCTCCAATTATCATATTTCTTCTTGGAATCAGGTCTGCCTGCTACTCAGAAGCTGCCGCAAGCTCCAAGCTATTACGGTGGACTCTCAGCTTGCACGGGAGCTGTGAAGTTCTAATTTTCTCATTACACAACCTCATCTGTCAGCTATTTTCTGGTGAGCCAGACCTGTTCTTTAGTTCAGGTGATAAATAGGCATGAACATCTTAGCGGGCACAGAGGCAAATAAACATCTGAAAATGATATCAGGCCTTAAGAATCTTCTCTCAGATAGTGTTATGGGTCAGAGAAAACCAGAACAAACCACGGACAGAAACATGGAGAAAAGGCTGAACCCACCCTGCCCTCTTTCACTCAGAATCACAATGACAAATAGGCAATTTCTTCTGTTACGCAGAGAGTCTCAGATGGTTCTTTAGACAGTGCTGTCAAACTCAGCAAAGTCAGTTGATAACATAACAAAGGCTACCATTTATTGAGCACCTACTGGGTGTGCTACAGTGTGTGAAGGGTTTAAAATATATTGACCCTATCCAAAATCAGGAGAACAGTTTACACTACGCACATTCACTCATTTATTCATTTTTATTAAATGAGATTATAACATGCCTGGCATGTTGTAAGCACTATGTAAATGTTAGTGACCAGCTTCTATTCATTCATATGAATGGTTCAGAGCCTCTGTTGAGCCAAGAACCATGAGAAACATCAGAGGTGCAGTTGTGAATAAGACAGATACAATCACTGCCCTCAAGGGCTTACAGTCTGGTAGGGTATAGAAACTATATATTTATGTTCCTGTGATGGGGATTTTAAAAGAAAAAAATAATAAAAAAATTTTTTAAAGACTCTATATAAACAAGCCTACAAATATTGATGATATTGCCATTGAAATGAATGTCATGACGGAAAAATACAGGTGCCACAGAAGAAAGAACAAAGGACCTGATTTAGTCTGGTGTAGGAGGAGAGGTTGATGAGGAAGTGGTCTTTAGGTAAAGACTCAGAAGTTAGTCAGGTGAGGAGGTAGAAGGAAGAATATTTCAGAAACATGGAATAACATGGATGGAGGAAGGGGCAGGAAGGGGTTTGGAGGAGCTCCTCCCTCCTTCCCGCTGGTCGATTTCCACTGAGTTTTACTTCCCTCTGTGCACATGTGTGCTCATTGGTTAGTTCCAATTTAATAGTGAGTACTTGTGATGTTTATTTTTCTATTCTTGAGATACTTCACTTAGGAGAATGATCTCCAGTTCCATCCAGATTGTTGCAAAAGGTATTATTTCATCATTTGTTATGGCTAAGTAGTACTGCATGGTATACCACATTTTATTAATCCACTTCTGAATTGATGGACACTTGGGCTGCTTCCACATCTTTGCAATTGTGCATTGTGCTGCAATTAACATTTGAGTGCAGGTGAAACAAACAGCACATGTACTCACTATTAAATTAAAACTGGTGAGCACACATGTGCACAGAGGGGAGTAAAACTCGGTGGAAATCAACTGGCCAGGGGGTGGGGGCAGGAGTGGGGGGCAAAAACCTACCTAATGGATACAATGAACACTATTTGGGTGATGGGCACACCTATAGCCAGAAATTGAGCATTAAAAAAGCTATCCATGTAACCTAAAACATTTGTGCCCTTTTAATATTTCAAAATTTTAAAAAATCTTACCTTACAAAAGAAAAAAAGGTAAAAATTAATTGGGGTATTATCATGGCATGGCAAACTTTACTACAGTTTGTCAAAATGCAAACTTTGACATTCAGCTTTCGTACCATCCATATTTTCTAGATCATACAGAAACCTGAAGCAACCAAAACACTAGAATCCAGGAAAGGTGTGGTTGGTAAATGGAGATACGCCCTTTGCCATTCTGCAAATTCTCCCCCCGGGGGCATACCTGCTGTCGTAGGAGGCAGGTGCAGTTGTCTAATCTAACTTCCAAATCGTGGCTCCCCGCTGAAGAAAAGGCCCCGCATGGGCGAGGCCAGCGGCAGAGCACCCAGGAGCCGGAGGACGGGCTGCGGAGGGGGCAGTGGGGAGAAAGAGAAGAGCAGGCAGGAGACAGGGAGTCGGCGGATCAATAAAACCACTTTAGGATAATGGCTGCAGCTGAAGCGGGAGCGGGGCTGGCCTGCAGACGAGCTCCATCACTGCCAGGAAAGGCCCATTTGTAGGAACAAAAGGCTCCCTCTGTCCTGTCAGGCCCAAGACCCCACTCAGCAGCCACAGCTGCAGGACGATGACGGCCCTCAGTGCACCAGGCTCCCTGCGGCTCCCTGAGGGCTCTGCCTAGGGCTGGCCTCACAGCTCTTCCCCGAGCTGTGGGAACTCTGGGTAAGCACTGAATCACTGACCCAGGGGACAGACCACGGGACGGGAGGGGCTCACGCCCAGGCCAGCGGGCAAGGCCAGAGAGCCGCAGTGGGGGTTAGGACTCAGGGTAGCTGCGGACAGGAAAGAGAACCCCAGCCTTCCCCGATGGCTGCAAGCCCCTCGCCACACAACCTTCAGACAGAGCTACTTTTAAAAAAGTGGAAAGATTGACTGGTTTGTTCTTCAGTCTTTGTTCCTTTTCCAGGTTCCTCTGTAAAGTGCCGGAAAGGAAAACCAACCCCGTCCGGCACAGGGAAAGGAGAAAGGGCAGGGCCACTCCACACGCTGGAAGAAATGACAACTAGGCAGCGAAGGCCAACAGTTCGGGATAGACAGACTCAGTAAATACCTAATGATTCTTAATCGCAGATGATGAGCCAGGCGTAGGGGTTGGACACTGTCACTATCGGCACAATTTTATTAAAAAACTGAGCGTAGAGGGGTTACGTGATTTGTCCAAGGTCGTGTAATTCAGAAGCAGTAGAGTTAGGGGTCAAATCTAAGCAAGTTTGCCCAACGTTATAGCTGGTGCTCCCAACCACCACCCCACATCTCCTACAGTGGATCTGGGTACTTAGGAAACACCATAGCAGTGCTCGACGTGTGTGCTGTCTCTTAAAATGTGGCAGATGAGCATGCCTTCCCAAGAGCTCCGCTTGAGTGAACTTCACAGCTGTAACATTTGAAGAGTGTAATATAGATTTCTGGAAAAGATGGTCATTGTATCGACTATACTAGTCGAATCCATGTCCTGACCACAGCCGTGATGGGGAGATGATATGGGTGGTAAACATGAGAATGCTAACATTCTGAATTATTAATTAAGCATCTACTATGTGCTGGGTACTTTACGTCAAGTTTCACATTTAACCTTTACAAAAATCCCTCCGAGGTAGATACTATTATACACAAAGGAAACAACATTGGATGTTTACTTGCAGAAAATCACGCAGCTAGTGTACGACAGAGCATAACGTCAAAGAGGATGATCCTCCAGCCTTACAACCTAATGGAATTTCTCCTGATCGGTTTTGGACTTGCTTGGGACCTGTGACCCCTTTACTCTTTCCACTTTCTCCCTTATGAAATGAGAATATCTATCCCGTGCCTTCCTTACTATTGTATTAATATTTGGAAGGAAACGACTTGTTTTCTAGTTTCACAGGTCCACAGATGGGAATTTTGCCCCAGGATGGATCATACCCAGCATCTCACTCATACCTAATGTAGATGACATAGATGATGAGATTTGGGAGTTTTTGAATTGATAATTTTATATGAGATTTTATATGAGTGAATACTGGAATGGGTTAGGACTTTGGGAGATGTTGGGATGGGGTGAATGCATTTTGCACGTGGAAAGGGCGTGAATTTGGGGAGCCATACTGCAAACTACTATGGATTAAGTTCTGTCATCCAAAAAGATATGTTCAAGTCCTAACTCCCAGTACCTGTGGATGTCACCTTATTTGCAAATAGGGTTTTTTCAGATATAATCAGTTAAGTTATGATGTGATCATACCGGATTAGGGTGGGCCCTAAATCTAATGACTGGTGTTCTTTATAGGAAGGCCACGTGAAGACACGGAGTCCGACGCAGAGAAGAACACCACGTGAAGATGGAGGCAGAACTTGAAGTGATGCATCTACAAGTCTAGGGGTGTCAACAAGTGCTGGGAAGCATGAGAAGCCAGGAAGAGTCAAGGAAGGATTCTTCCCTCACACCTGTGGAGGGAGCCTGGCACTGCCGACACCTCGATCTTGGACTCCTACACTCCAGAACGACGATAGAATACATTTCTGTTATTTTAAGCCACACAGTTTGTGGCAATTGTTAAAGCATCCAGTTTCTCAACATTAAGTATGATGTTGGCTTTAGTATTTTTGTAGATGTTCTGTTTTATGTTGAGTAGATTTCCCTCTAGTCCTAGTTTGCTGAGAGTTTTTATCGTAAGTGGGTACTGAAAATAGAAAAAGAACGTAAATTAATGAAAATGAAATTTCACTGAATTTACATTGATTATATAAGAACAGAAACTAATGTGACTGAAAACAGAAAATCATAGAGAAAATTAATTAAATCAAAAGCTGACTATTTGAAACAGTCAATAAAATTCATAAACTCTAGCCAGATAGAACAAAAACAAAAAAGACAAGACACAAATTACAAATAATCAGAAATAGGATGATATCACTACAAACCCTAAAGATAATAAAATAATAATGAGGGAATTATTATGTCCACAATTAATTCAAATAGAATGGCCAAATTTCTTAAAAGACTCAAACTACCAAAGCTCACTCACTCCAGGAGAAATACAAGCACTGTCTGGAAAGTATCCAGCCATGTAACTGTTTTTGTTATATTAACAATGGCTGGATACATTCTGGTCAGCCCTTGTAGACAACCTGAATAATTCTCTATTTATTAACCTAATCAATCAATAACTATAAAATTCCAGGAAAGAAAATTCCAGACCCAGATGATTTCACTGGAAAACCCGATCATATATTTGAGGAATAAATAACGGAATAAATAATGATAAAATTCATTATATTGCCTGACTAAATAAAGGACACAATACGATCATCTTAATATAAACAGGAAAAAGTTTTCAACAAATTCAACATCTATTACTGATTTCAAAAAACTTCCAGCAAACTAAAAATAGAAAGAATCATTCTCAACCTGATTTAGGAAGACTACCAAAACCTGTAGCTAACATCATACATAACAGAGAAAAACTGAATGTTTTTTTGCTAAAATTAGACACATACTGAGGATGCGTGTTCCCTCCATGCCTATTAAAATTCATACCAGAGGTCCAGTGAAATAGCACAAGAAAAAAAAATGCAATAGACACTGGAAGCAAGAGACTGAGACATCTTATTTGCAGACAGCATGTTTGTCTACTTAGAAAATCCCAAAGATTCTACCAAAAAAATTAATAGAACTAATAAATAAATTTGGCAAGTTTTCAGGATCAAGGTCAATGTACAAAAATTAATTATATTCCCATATACCAGCAATGAACATTTGAGAATTAAAATTTGGAATTAAAATTGAAAAAAGAAAAAAGTACCAAAAATAGTATCTAAGATATGAAACACTTGAGATTAATGCTAACAAAGTATATATAAGATCTGTACACCGTAAACTACAAAACACTGATCAAAGAATACCTAAATAAATGAGATATATCATGTTTATAGACTGGATCACTCAGCATTATAAAGATGTCCATTCCCCTCCCTCTTCCCTTTTTTTTTTTTTTTAGACAGAGTCTCACTCTGTTGTCTGGGCTGGAATGCCCAGCCACAAATGTGAGTCATCTATGTATTTTAGAATGTTCTAGTAGTCATGTTTTAAAAAGTAAAAAGAAACAGGTGATATTAATTTTGATAATACATTTTGGTTAATACAATATATTAAAAATCTTATTTCAACATGTATCAATATAGAAATTACTAAGGAGATATTTTGCATTCTTTTTTTGTATTAAGGCTTTGAAATTAGGTGTGCATCTTACACGTGCAGCTCATTTTACTTTGCATGAGCCACACTTCACGTACTTCAATAGCCACATGTGCCTAGTGGCCACCAATGAGACAGTGCGGGTTTATATCTTAGGCACATTCTACATTCTCAGGGATGTCCCCAAGCCTGGACATATTTTCTCCCACCTTGGGCTCCTCTTGTCAGAACAGTTATCAAATTTTATTATTATTGATGGTTTACTATTTCTCTTCCCTCTACATAGTAAGTTTCAAAAGGACAGGAGGCAAAAGTGCTTGTTCTGTGCACCTCTCTACCCAGCTTGCCTGGCACATAGAGGGGCTCAGTAAGTAGGTGTTGAGTAAATCAATGACCAGGCCCCTCTGGTCTCCAGGGACTCCCTACTACCTCTGTCTTCTATGTTTCCACCCATCCCTGCCTCAGTTTCTCGGATCCCAGCACACCTCATGGCCTCCCCAGCCCCTCTGCTTGCTGTGTCCTGGTGCACCTGATAGCCAGGACTATTAGTGCACGGCCCAGGTGGGGGCCTGATGGACTTGGGCAGGGCCCCTGGGGGAGCCCGCCCAGTGCAGGGGGCAGGCAGAGCTGCCCAGAATGAAGGATGGCCTCGCCTGCTGGCCCGGGGAAGCGCCACGCACATACTTCCCACTGATCAGTGCCAGCAAGCATTCCAGGGACACTGCTAAATGCCGACTGTAAATCTCGCTTAAAGGGCCATCAAGAGCGGCTTTTGGCTGTGAGCATCTTTGCCATTATTCTTTACTAGGCCCTTTTAACGTAACTGGGAACAGGGCAATATTTTGTTCATCTGTAGCTATTGGAAAGCAGCTCAGCGGAGTTTAATGCTGAGATCTGGGCAGCAAGCTTGTCGTGGGAGATCTGGGGCCAGCTGCGGCCAGCTCTGGGGCCTTTTGGGGTGGCATGGGGTGAGATGGGATCTGGTGTGGTTCTTTGCCAGGTC
>CAUYSK010001829.1:0-21144 GCA_963575035.1 Avahi laniger
ATTTCCTCCAAGTCTGTGTTTGTTTCATTCTCTTGTGTCTTTTGCAGAGTAGATGCTTTTAATTTTAATTAAATCCAACTTATTAATTTTTTCTTTCATGGCTTGTAGTTTTGGTGTTTTACCTAAAAAGTCATCACCAAATGCAGGGTAATCTATATCTTCTATTATGTTATCTTCCAGAAGTTTTATAGTTTTACATTTTACAATTAGGCCTATGAACCATTCTGAGTTAATTTTTCTGAAGGGTATAAAGGCTGTATCTAGATTGTTTTTTTTATGTAGATGTCCAGTTGTTTCAGTATCCTTGTTTGAAAAGACTCTTTTCTCCATTGAATTGCCTTTGCTTCTTTGTCAAAGATTAGTTGACTGTATTTGTGTAGGTCTATTTCTGGTCTCTCTATTCTGTTCCATTGCTCTATTTGTTTATTCTTTTGCCAACACCACACTTTTTTGCTTATTATAGCTTTATAGTAAATCTTAAAGTCAAATGGTGTCGGTTTTCTGATTTCATTATTCTACTTCAGAATTGTGCTGAATATTCTGAGTGTGTCTTCACAAGACAAAAAATGTAAACACACACATTTATTTGGTACTGGGGTTGCAATTGTGAACTAGCACAGCTTAATGACATTACAAAGACCCACAGAATCACTACATAGGAGGCTTACACAGAGGCCGGATAACAAACACGTGTTGGATAAAACATACATACACACACCGTGAAGACAAATGCACACAGTCTGCAGGAAAACAAAGATGCGCTCCACGAACACATTTTATTTATTTATTTTAATTTTAATTTCTTTTTATTTCAGCATATTATGGGGGTACAGATGTTTAGGTCACATATGTTGTCCTGCCTCCCCTTCCCCCCCAGGTCCGAGCTTCAAGCGTGTCCATCCCCCTGATGGTGCGCATTGCACTCTTTGTGTATGCATATGCCCGTCCCCTCCTGCCCCCTCCCCCTTACCTCACAGCCGACAAATGTCATTCTTATATATGCACTTATGTGTTGATCAGTTAATACCAATTTGATGGTGAGTACATGTGGTGCTTGTTTTTCCATTCTTGGGATACCTCGCTTAGTAGAATGCGTTCCAGCTCTATCCAGGAGTATACAGGAGGTGCTATATCACATTTTAAAGTGGATATCCCTGTTATTTTTTTAGAGATGATTTTGATTCTAACTTCATTTGGAAGCATTGATGATCCGAAATCTTAATTTTTGATGAAGAAAGCCCAAGTTAAGGCCTCTGGAGAGTTTTAAACATCTTTAAAAGAGCCGTTGCGGGGTGCGTGGGGGCTGGGGGCGGCAGTGGCGGTGGAATCAAGACATTTCAGATGGAGTGACATCGCCATCTTGTGGCGGTTCAGAATATTGACTTTGCTTTTTAACAGCATTTTGATTTTACGTAGTTGTGCGTAAAAATATGTCTACTTTGATTGTTTGTGGGAACAAGGGAGAGTAGTCACACAGAAAATTAAATCTACAACCTCTCAACCCACTAACTTTTTAATTAATGCTAAACTAATAGAAGTTATATTAATAAGCAGCAGGTGCAATTACTCTTCTAAGGGCAACAATCAAGAGATGATACATATTTGTATCTGTCTTTTCTGAAATTTATTTACTAGAGGTTTCACTTTTTAAATGAAACTCTTGGCTATTTTCTTGCGCTTTGCCATATAACAAAAAGTGAGGACCACTGCCACCACAAACCACATGCTTTCTTTGCTACAATCCTTTCTCTCAGACTGACACCCTTCTGGCTGGCTATATATAACATGGGACAACGGCTCTTAAAATGCTTGCTTAGGTTGCAAAAAGTATTCTCTGTTTTGTATTATTTGACATTTTTATTGTTGACTTGGTTCTTTAGCATATGAAGATGGAATCAATCCATGATTTGTCACTAAGTGGTTCTGATATGCCAAAACCATGTAACTAGGAATGTAAAAGTAAGGAATATGAGATACGGCCCCTAGCCACCAGGTGTTTATAGTCTAGTTGAGAACGTGGACATACACACAAAAACCACATTTAAAAAAATCTTCAAGAATGTTAAGTGCCTAAACCCTACATATAATATACCGAAGTTATAAATGGAAAGTGTGGGAATTTTTCTGTCTTAGTTAAATAGGTCCCTCATTCATATTTTAAATATATTTTTAAATATAAAGATAAAATTCAGAAACTATGGGAGAAAAAAATCTATAACTCTGCTTCGTTAATTCAAGTATTTAGTATTTTGATGTACAATAGTTCCCCCTGCCCATCTTGGGGTTTAGAATCCTTAAAAACTATCGTGTAGGAGAACCTGCAACTGAGGAACATAAGATCATATGCGGAAATTAGGGCAGGATGGTAAGGTCTTTACTTTGTTTTTTTTAATCTAGTTAGAAAATATTTAGGAATAAATCTGACAGAAATGTTCAAGTCTTTTTTGAAGAAAACTACAAAATAAGCAGAGGAACATAAAAGAATCTTAAGTGGATGTTTTTGGGTGTGAAATATTAATATTGTAAAAAAATACATTCTCAGATTAATATGTAAATGGAATGTAATTCCCATTGAAATCCCAACTTTCCAAGTGGCTCTAAAGTTGATTTTAGTAACTAAATATTAAGGAAGAGCTAAAACATATTTTTCTGAGGAAAAAAAAGAGAGGAAATGGGTAAAGACAAATTATACAATTAAAATTAAAATTGCCTGATATTGGCAGAGGAAGAGAAAGATCAACAGAAACAGGCAGGGCGGTAGGTGTAATCCTAGCTCTCTGGGAGGCTGAGGTATTCAAGACCAGGCTGAGTAAGAGTGAGAGCCTTTCTCTACTAAAAGTAGAGAAAATTAGCCAGGTGCGGTGGTGCAGGCTTGTAGTCTCAGCTACTCCCAGAGGCCGAGGCAGGAGGATGGTTTGAGCCTAGGAGTTTGAGGTTGCAATGAGCTGTGACTATGCCACTGCACTCTAGCCAGGATGAGAGACTGAGACTCCATCTCAAAAACATAACAAAAACCAAACCGAAACAAAACAAAAAACCCCAGAAACATGTTATATAAGCATTGCATATATGATGAGAGCAATATTCCAAATCAGTAATGGAATATTACATGCCATAAAAAAATGAAATTCTGCCATTTGTAATAACATGGATGGAACTGGAGAACATTATGTTATTAATAAATGAAATAAGCCAAGCATAGAAACACGAATCTCGAATGTTTTCACTTACGTATGGGAACTAAATATTAAAAACAATTGATCTCACAGAAAGTAGAATGATGGTTATTGTGGGATGGGGAGGGTAGCAGCGCAGGGGGCGGGGCTGGGGATGAAGTGGGGATGGTTAATGGGTGTGAAAATATAGTTAAGTAGTTAGATAGAATGAGCAATGTTTGACAGCACAACCAAGTGACTGTATTCAGCAGTAAGTTAGGGTATACCATAAAATAACTGAAACAGTGGAAATAGAATGTTCCTAACACAAAGAAATAATAAATTCCTGAGGTGATAGATACCCCAATTACCCTGATTTGATTAATTCACATTGTATGCCTGTATCAAAACATCAAGTGTACCCTGTAAATATATACAACTATTATATACCCAAAATCATAAAAAATAAAAAAAAAATCTGTATTCATGCTTGTAAAGGAGAGGAGAGAGCAGTAACTCTGCTTGAGTTTCTCTTCCAGAAAATCTGATTTAGTTGGGCCAGGGTGTGCCTGGAATGCCAGCACCTCAGGTGATTCTCGTATACAGCCAAACTGGGAACTGCTGTTTCAGAGGCTGGTGTGGGAGAGGCGGCAGCGACAGCAGCTCTGAGATGATTCAGTGGTTACATGATTGTTGGCAGCTGAGCCATGAGCAGAGGCCCATCGATAGGAGGGGAATTGCAGTCCCGATGTAAGAAACACCAAATGTCGGGCACTGACAAGGAAGTATGAATGCTGTGTTTCGAGACAGAGGGAACTTCAAGGAGAAGGAACCTGAGATCTTGTTTATAATACAGGTAGGGGCTATTATGAGCTTGGACTTTTAGGTTATATAACAATTCCCTTGAAGAACAATTTTCAAAAAGAAATATTTAAGTTCTGGAAGTCTGAAGTGACATGATGTCGGAAATATTAATGATTATATTTGGTAGCTATATTTCCTATATTTGTGATGTGTTAAAGACTAAGAAAATATATGCTTAAATAGAATTTAAACATTTTTAGTGCAAGTTTGTGAAGACATTGATCTATACGATACAAAGAGTTAATGTGAGAATAGTTTAATCCATAAATAGTACTAATTTTTAGAATTCTTAACTTTTATGTTGATGACAGAATATTTTAACCTTTCCATTAGCCGGCTGACATTACTTAATTGGTAATAGAATTTAAGACAAATGTTTCCATTTGAAGCCATAGTTAAAAGAAGATAACACAATTGTCAACAAAATTTATGGCCAATTATAGGACCTGTATGATGGAATTTGCCAAAAGTGCAGATTTGCTGGTTAAAGTCAATTGTTCAGGAGATTAACTCTGGGAAGGAAATGTGCTGGTACTAAAAACTTCAGTGAAAAAGAAATCACTATAATCTGTTGTAATAATATGACAAACCTACAGAAACATTAAAAAAAGGGATATATAATTCATTTAAAAGTAGAAAAGTATCCAGTCTGTCATCTGTTCCTATACACTTTTCAAAGTCCTCATCAGGCAGCTCTTTAGTCCCAGTCTGAAGAGTCAGTCGCATTTCAGGTGCTAGAACTAAATTTTGTATTAATTAGAGCATAAGAAGTTCTAAGATAGTAACTGAATTTCAAGTCATCACTGTTCCTAGTTCCCTCTGATTCTAGTAATTTTACAAATGTATAACAGCCTTTTTCACTTAGTATCAATCTTTTTTCTCAGTTGTAATAGTTTCATCTTTAGTTTCTATCTGTCTAAGCAATTCTTTTTTTTTAATAAGCATGATAATTACACAGTTGGACTTTAGAATCACAGAACTTGGATTTGGGGAATTGATTTTACCTCTCTGAACCATAATTTCCTATTGTCAAACAATTTAAGCTTACTCTTTCTTCTGCCATTAGACTTCCTGGACCTGCCTAAGCCTGGCCACAGGCTTAGAAAGACTCAAGCAGTAACAGACTTTGGGGTCAAACATATTATTTCTCATAGAAACTTTGTTCTGCCAAGACTAAATGAGGGAAAAATGCCTATTACTCTTGCTTTCAATTCTTGTTTGTCTCTAAGGTCATTGACTAAAGATTTGATCATATAGCCATTCTAAGCATCCCGTTTTGGCATATACCCTATGTTTGTTTCTATGTCTTTGATTTTTACAACTTTTAATAAAAGTAGTTGCTTGGTGAGGACAACCTAATTCAGAAAAATTTTCCTTCAGAAGAAGATTTAAAAATTTAGACAAAAAACTTTTATAAAAACATTGTTGTAGAAAAACATCTGAGACAACATCTGAGAGAGGACAAATCAAAAAAGGTGAGCCCGGCATTTTTCTGTAGGCATTTGCCAGTTAGAAAGAGACAACTGAGAGGGTGAGTAGCACTCTGATATTTTTTGAGATGCAAGTGGGACAGAAGTTGGACTTGAGAATCCGCCAAAATCTGGGAATATAATGAACAACTTCACAATTAGGGTTGCAAACCCAAGTGGATGCACCCTAGGTATTAGAGAAAACCAGAACTAAATCAGCCTATTCTTAGACATAGATGATGAGTATGGAGTCATGTAAGAAATTCAGAAAATGTCAAGCCATAAAATTGGATTAAGGTAATCTTAGATTGCTGGAACTTCCAGGTACTTGGTAGAAACAAACAAAATTCCACTTTAGAGGAAGATAATATTACCTGAGGCCACAGATTGTTTTTGTAATATTTTTCAAATGCTGTGGTCAGTATACAATCAAAGATAATTAAATGCCTCAGCGGAAAGGTAACACAAACAAGAATAAGTGCAAAAAAGTTAGGAAAAACATACCCATAGGTACTCCAAATAGTGGAACTATCTGACATCCTTTGTAAGATAAGTATTTTACAATGGTTTAGGAATCAAAATACAAATCTAAAAATTCTAGCAAGTTACTTGAAATGATAAAACATATTATTGCAGATTGAAAAAGAACTAGAGATCCTAGATATAAAATTAAAAAAGATAAAATTACTGAGGTTTTAGCTTAGTTGTGTACAGCTAAAGAGAAAATTGGTGAACTGGAATATGTCAGAAGGATATATCCACAGCACATATTATCTGATTGTAAAAAATATCCACAGAGAGATGGGAGGACAGAAAAGATGGAAGAGTTAGAGAAATAGATTATAGAGTAAGAAGATCTAACAGATGTTTAATTAGAGTTTCATATGAAATGCAGAGAAAGAATGCAGCAGAATTTGAAGAAATGCTGAGAATTTTCTGAAACAATTTAAAGATATCAATTTGCAAATTGAAGAAGCTTAATGAATCCCAAGGAAGATAAATAAAAAGATATCCACACCTACATACGTCATAGAAGAATACAAAAAAAATAATGTTAAAGGAAAAATATTAAAAGTAGGCAAGAAAAAAGAATATTATTTTTAAAGCAATAGTAAATAGATTAATAGATAACTTCTTAATAGAAACAATGGAAACCATGTAATAATGGGATAATATATTCCTAGTGCTGGCATGAGTGATTAGCTAAAACTCTAATAGAAATCATATTTTTCTGAATAGAGTATAAGGGAAAGGAACACTTTTTGAGCCTGAGAACATGGGGGTGGGCATGGGGAGTCCTGGAGAGAAGAAATTTAGAGAAGAGGATCTCCTAATTGTATACAAACCTGCACAAGTTTCAGCTGAACACAAACTATGCGTGCATGCATGCATGCAATAGAGCCAATTCAGCATAGCCAAGGCTTTGAAAACTAAACTGATGTTGGAACTGCTTACACAAGTCTTCCCCTAACCCCTAAATAACACATCCATGGGATAGATCCAAATCAGCATAGCAATGATTTAGGGACCTGAATGAAGATTTAAACCAGGGCTGACAAAAGCTGAGAAAGAGTATATAGTCTGAACATACTCCGGTTTGTTGCATGCTAAAACAAAAACATCAATGATCGCCAAAGGATTAAAATAGGAGCAAGAGTCTATACAATATAACATTCACAATGTTCAAGATACATATGAAACTGTAGAACAGGTAAAACCAATCAATGGTGAAGAAATGTCTTTGAAGAATTAATTGCCTGAGAAGAAGTACCAGGAACTTTCTGAGATGATGAAAATGTGTATATCTTGATAGGGTAGGATTACCGAGTGTATACATTTGTCAAAACACATTGATTACACATTTTGTATTTTGCATTTCACTGCATTGTAAATTTATTTACAAATGAACTGTAAATAATATTGAAATTAAGTTGGTAGGCTTGCTTTTCATAGTACCATGAGTTAAGAATCCAGAAAATACTTTCTGTGTATTCCAGGCATAAGCAAATGAGTATATGTATGGAAGATAATGAAAGCCAAGTTTCCCACTGTTGGAAAAGGGAGGAGGAGCTATAATTATGGAAGAAAAAAGAAGACTAGAAAGTGCTCTGTAGTACTGGATTGAAAATGGAGTTGTCATTTTGGCCTCAAGGCTTTTAATAGATTTACAGGTATATGTATATATATAAATATTTTATATTTATATTTCCCATATCTGTATGCTAAGAGGATCTAGATGCTGTGATATCTCAGTAGCAATGAGTATACCTAGTGCCCACATCTTGTTTGCTAAATACCATTAAAAGGAATGGTGGTTCTTTGGAGAAAAAACAGATTTCAGGCTGGATCACAAAAAGTACAAAATGAGTCTGGAACATCTCATGATGCCAGAAAGTAAAGAAGATCTCAAAGAATAATGAAGACATAACAAAATGCCATACTGGCCAGTTTGTAGAATCTTCCACTGAACAAAACTGGGACAATTTGAACATCAAATAATGATAATAATGATTAAGTAAAATAATCTATGTGTCCATATTAGAATATATACATATGTACATAAATGAGGAGAAGGAAAGGAATGCTCTTCCTTCCAGTAATATGAGAACTAATAAATATAAAAAATGATGAAGTTTGAAAATCATCAGTAGGTACTAATACTTAGAGGTGAAAGTTTAAATGAGGAATAGGATATTATATAGCCTCAAAATAGCTCCCCACAAATTACTGATTAAATTCAAAGGGCAAAAACAGTAACTCACTAGTGGAAAAAACTGGCCTACGTTATTTTCAAATGATCAAACTTATCATTGTTTATATTGGGACAGACAGACTGACATTATATGCTGATATGATAGATATCAACATATAAGAAGATATAGTATCACTTCTGTGGTATTCCTTACAAAAGTGCATGATAATCTAAACTGGAGGAAACATTAAACTAACTCAAGTTGAGGGACATTTTATAAAATAACTGGCCTCTCCTCTTCAAGAATGTGAATTTCAAGAAAAATAAAGAGCTTGGTACAATGTCACATGTTTGTAGTCCCAGCTACTCTGGAGGCTGAGGAAGAAGGATAGCTTGAGGGCCAGGAGTTCAAGGCCAGCCTGGACAATATAGTAAGAACTTGTTTTTAAAAAAATACCTGAAAAATCCTTTCCAGAGGGATACCAAAGGAATATAACAATGAAATGTTATATGGGTTACTGAACTGGAAAACAAATCACTATAAAGGCCACTGATGGGACAATTGATGAAATATAAACATGGAAGTGGATTAGATAACAGTGCTGTATCAATGTTAAATTTCTCGATTTTGACAATTTCATTCTAGTTTTGAAAGAAAATGTCCTTCTTCTTAGGAAAGACACAGAAATATTTAGGAATAAAGGGCATGTCTCCAACTTAAGTTCAAATGGTTCAGAAAAAAGATAAACACATATAAAAATAGATAATGAAAATCAAATGGGGCAAAATATGGCAATTGATGAATATGCAGTACAGAAATTCAATTTATCATTCTTGTAACTTTTCTCTAAGTTTGAGTTTTTTTTTTTAAGTTACAAGGAAAACAAGAATAATCATATAAAGAGTCCAAAGGAAGAAAATCTGAGGCAAAGAAAACAGCCTTGAAGTGGAAAAGAGCTTGGCCTGCTACAGGAAGTACAAGAACAGCAGTGTGGCTGGAGTGTGCTGACAGGGGCTGGGTGGCAAGTGGTGAGGAAGCCGATGATACCATAGGAACAGGGGCTGGATCATGCAGGTTCTCACAGGCCACAGTAAGAAGTTCGGATTTAATTTTAATGGAAAGTTATTGTTAGATTCTGAGCAGAGATGTGACAAGATACATTTTGCAGTTAATTCCAGGGAATGATTCTGATTGCAGCTGCTCGGGCTACACATCAGCCTCTGGTTCCCTCAGTCACTGTATCCACAGAAAACGGAACAGAAATAGCCAGACCTTCTTGGGCTTCTTCCCAGGAGAAGGAGAATGGGGAAAAAACATCCCCACGGAAACCCTGTGAGACAGCCCAAATCAATAGCTGCCACTGCCCACACCTTGCCATACCTGGGCTACTCAGCATAGACTCACTGACTGATCCTTACAGCAAACCTTCATTTCAGTATTACAGCTCTTGGAATGCCCCAAATCACATTGCAAACTATCCCACACATTCAACACCAAGAACAACAGCAAAAGCCCACACTTAAACCCTCTCCAAAGGGAGACAAACCCACAATGACATCTGGTTTCTCTACTCTGTTCCAAGTCCAGCATCTCTGAATAATATTTATTTCATCTGGTCAGGTTTGATTGTGGCTCTTCTTGACTTTGCAACTGAAGGCTAGATGACAAATTTAATGTTGGAAGAGAAGTAGTTAGTTATTTAGCAACTTCCATACAGAGGCTTCCCCTACCCTAGAAAGGAGGGCTGTGACTGAACCCAGTTATCCACAGTAATAAGGATCCTTTCCTAGTAGTAGTAGCAGAGGCGGCAGCAGCCTACCGCTCAGGAGTTATCAGGTAATGGCAGCTGCCATTCTCAGATAACTCCTGGCCATTATACACATACAATTTACTGTCTAAAGCCTTTCTTTTTATACCCCTTATCCAACACTTATCATGATTTCATTTTAAGACAGCAGAAGGTCAGGATCCCTCACCTAGGGGACAGGGACCTGTGGCATGTCCAGCAGTATGCTGAGCTGATTTTTGTAGACCTCTCTTTGTGATGATAAAAGAATGCAGACTATGTGCCTCTTAATTCTAATCCTTGAATTGTATGTTTTTCCAATAAATCTAGTTCCTTGTAAATTTATACATGACATTGTGGACTTTATCTTCACTCACCTTTAATTATAACAAATTTTTTTTTTCTCTCTTGTAGAAGGGAAAGAATACAGTGAAGCGCTGTCCTCCAGGACGTATTGCATTTGCTAGTTAGGCACACCAAGGATCTCTCCACTCTGGTAGTGGGATGATTTCCTTCATCAGGGTAGGCTGACTTTTTTCAGATTCTTCTTGCCAGGAGTATTTCTCCGTTCTGTGGTCACCAGTGGCTATTCCTGAGAATGGCATAGATAAAGATTCCCCTTCTGAGGTATAAAGATCTCTATTTATTTTGTCTCCTAGCATAGAGTCCTCTTTTGATCACAGAACCTGGCCTCTCTAAAGGAAACACCTTCCATGTGTCTTAGGTGTAACTACATCTTCTGCCTATGGGACCTCCCACCCCTCCCTTTCTTGTCCCAGCAGCAGGGATGGACATATGACCTTCAGCCATAATGTCACACTCCTCCTCAGAACTCCTTTTCAGAGGTTTTGGAGCTGGTCTCTTACAACTTTCAGGTTGGTGGGTTGGGAGTCTTGGGGTGGTGGGGGCCCCATGTATGCTACCTGTAGAGAGTGAGAGATAGCTGCATGATAGTGTTTGCATGTTTTATCTAGCTCAGCCTCAATCCAATGTCACCTCTGTAATTTTCAGCTGAGTGACCTCAAGATACCGTTTTATTGTTTAAACAGTATGCTGTCAGTTATAGTCTGGAGTCCTACTTAATTACATCATGGTTTAGCTGAACACAGTCTGTTGGCAAGTCTGGGAATTGCTTTAGGAGCTGAGTAATCATGGGCTTTCTTGGCCAGGTTTGGATTTTCTCTGGCAATTAAACTCCTTTAACATCTTAGCATATTGCTGGTAGGTTTGATTTTGAAGAGCCTTATTAACTTGTAATAAACGTGGGAAATGAAAATCTTATTGAGTCATGATCACAGAATCTGGACTCTGTCTTCGAAGTTTCTATCTCTTAGCAACAGTAGTCAGGCTTCTCTCCATAGCTCAAGGCCTGAGTTTGATACTTTTGTTTTCATCCCTGCCTTTAAAACAATAGACAAAAAGGGGCGACACATAGATTTCATTTAGCAAATACATTAATATTTTTTATTAAACATGAAAAAAGAGGATTTCTTCCTTTTTACCATTGTGAAATCCCTATCAGTCAAAACTTTAATTTTGAGTATATTAAATAATATTTTCAGTACAGCCACATTGTTTTAGTTATTTGTGCTATTAAAGCCAATCTTTCAGAACTGAAATGTTTATAATTTTAAAACGCCTTTGATTCTGACTGAAATTCTGTAATCAGAATTTCTTTTACCTTTATGAATCATGCTGTTATATTTTTTATATACTGCTTTTCCTTTAAGTTCTGAAAAGCTTTTCTAAAATATTTCATTTCTGATAACTGGGTTTTGGTCAGTAATCTGAACTATAGCTTCGGTGTAAGAGGGCATCTAGTGGAAAGATGCTGGGTTGGGAGTTTTTCATCTTAAGTCTTCAGTTTCCTCTGTTGCAAAGTAGAGGGATGGAATATCTGCTCTAGAAATATCCTAAGAATTAAAAACAATTTGATGAAAGTAAGTATTTAATAAATAGTAGATATTGCTGCTGTTGTTATTATTGTTCTTGAATGTACATGGAGAACTTAGGTTTGATTTAGATTAGTGATGGTATCTACTGGGGACTGACTTGTGTACCCCTTCTCCCTAATTCATATGTTGAAGCCCTAACCCCCAACGTGACTGTTTTTGGAGATAGGGCCTTTAAGGAAGTGATTAAGGTTAAGTGAGGTCATAAAGCTGGGTCTGTGATCCTATGGGGTTAGTGTCATTTTAAGAAGAGACACCAGAGGGCCAACTCTTTATTTTATTTTATTTTTTTATTTTTTTATTTATTATTCCAGAGTATTGTGAGGGTACAAACATTCTAGTTACACTTTATGTCTTTGCTTCACCCAAATGCGGGGTAAAGCCATGGCCTTTCCTCCCTTTAGTGCTCCCCGTGTTCTTTAGTTGTAGATTTGCCCCCCCACTGTCCCCCTAATCCCTAGAGAGTATTTCTACCATGTGATCACCCTAGTGTTGATCAGTTAGTACCAATTGGATGGCGAGTACAAATGGATCCCGTTCTTCTGCTCTTGTGGTATCTCACTTTGGATAATGGGCTTAAGTTTAGTCCAGGAAAGTATAAGAGGTGCTAGATCACTGTCGTTTCTTATGATTGAGTAATAGTCTCTTAGGGTTGTAACAAGCATACAACGTAGTTCTGAGCTGAATGTCTCTGGACCACACTTTCAAAAACCTGTTCAAATTATTCTAAGTTTTACCCTTGGGTCAGCCTAAGCCCGTGAAAGACTGCACATGACCACAATTTTGCATTTCAACCTTTAGGTTTTCAAGCTTCAGGTTTTATCAAATAAGAAACCCTGCATTGTATTTCCTATATCTATATTGCTGAAAACAGTAACCTGTACCTCAGCTTCAGTTGGTGACCTCTGTTGAAAGGTGAAGTTCCAGGGAGAAATGACTTTAAAGAATTAGCAATTAAATAGGCTTTGCTTCCCTGAGATATTCATACGATTTTATTCCAAATAGTAGACTGATGGATGAATGAATAAGTAAATAAAAATAAAAATAAATTAAAAGGATGGAATATGTTTCCCTTTTAACCACCTTTGCCAGGAAACCAGAGACCGGATTCTCGAAGCGCCACACATTCTGTGGCCAGCATCATTGTATATGTTATTGCCTTGAGCTACACAAATTATTACGGGAGAAACTGAGCTGTGAAGGTAGACTGACTGCCCTTTTAGCCATAGGTCTTACTGGCATCTATTGGTCCTTACTAGCATCTATTAATATTTCTGTCTTAAGTTTATTACCAGGTACTTCGCGGACTGAAAACTGAAAAGGTCAAAGTTTCAGCCCTCAAGGCCTTCACTTTCCTTCCGAGGGACACAAAACACTTCAACAATAGCCAGAATACACACAATTCAGACTGAGTTATGAGACTTCAGAGGAAGAAGTGGTTATTTCCCACAGAAAGATCAGGACTAACTCTGGAGGAGGCAGGGATTGAGGGCTTGGTAAGATCTGGACAAGCAGGACAGGAGAAGAGAGAAACGTTCCAGACAGAGGGGAAAATCAGATTTTTCTTCTTATCTTCTCATAGCACCCTGACTTTCTGCATAGCACATCACATTTTTTAACTGCATGTTCACTTAGCTATGTGTTCAATGCCTCTGTCTTCCCTCACTAGATGGTCCCTCTCCGGAATGGAGAGACATCTGGCTATTTCATGCGCCGTTCTGTGCGTATACATGCGGCATCTCTAGCACTGTGCCTGGAACCCAGTGATCATTCAGCAAATGTTGGTTGCTAAATGAGTGGTTAAGAGCTTAGAATTCCACATAGATTTTACATTCATTAATTTTGCAATCTTGGGCTCTATCTTTAAGCCTGTATTTCCTCTAATGTAAAATGGAGTAATAGTTCTTCCTATATAAGATTGAGATAAGAATTAAATAGGGTAGTGAAATATTTAAAATCTACTCTTTTAGCAATTTTGAAATACATATTACTATTAATTATAGTCAGGTGAAGTGACTGATATGTTAAATAGCTTGATTAAATCATTCTACCATGTATATAAGTATCAAAATATCACATTCTACCCCATAAATATATAAAATTATTGTTTATCATTTAAAATTAAAATAACACTTTAAAAATAAATAAAAAGAATGGATAGGGCAATGTGTATCAATAAATTGTAGATGTTATAAATGTGATAAGAAGAGGCAGTGGAATGATGCAAAGCTAGGTTGAAATTATAGCCTTTCAGTGATAAGAGTTAAACTTGTCTAGCTTGCCTTTCTATAACTGTACAATGTAGCAAGTTTATATACCGGGTTTCCTGACTTGGTCTTTGCTCCTTTGGGGCCACGTGAGCACAAGTGCTTCACTTGAGGAATCGGTTGCTTCATCTACGGAGCAGGACTGATAAAACAGTTTTTCCCTTTACCATGAATCTATCCTGAACAGTCTATGACATTGCACATGTCAAAGTAATATGTGATCTATAGCACGCAAAGCCTGCATCACAGGTACTGGGCTTCGCATTATTGACTCACTAACAGAGAAGCAAGAAGATGATCTGTGCCTATGGAGCTGGCAAGTTGCTTGTTGTCATAGGATGAAAACAGAAGTGTGAGAGTCAGAGAAGCCTGGATTTCAGCCTTGCTCTGATTCTAACGTACTGGGTATCCTTGGAGCAGTTACTTCATCTTTCTGAGCCTGGTGTTCCTCACCTGTTAGTCATGTGTGATTAGATTTACCTCCTGTGGCCACTGTAGGAGGTTAAGAAGAATTCAGCTAATGATAGATTTTACATTCTAAAATCTCCAGATCTCTCTAAATATACACCAATTTCTGGTCCAGAAGGAAGACAGTAATGGGGTGGGAGGAAGAAGTTTGGACTGAAAATGCTCCATCAGATACGACTTGGATTAATATCCGCTCTGAAGGAGAACTGTAAGTCATGCCAACTAAGAGTTCTGTGCTCTGAGCAGATATGGTTATGGGACTCTGATGGTATGTCCTTTTTTGTTTGCTTGCTTTTAACCAAAGCTGATAACATCTTTTACTGGGTTTTAATATATACAGGTAGAGGATGCCATGATTTAAGAAAAACACACTGGAGAAAAAAAGTTAAAAGAATTTTTAATTGAGAGAATTTTATCCATTAACTTTTTCCCCCCCTATGAATTGGAAGAAAGTGACTTTTATGAATTTTATCAGCAGAACTCTTCAGTTTGGCAGGAATATGATTGAGAACTGTAATCTCTACAAGCGCAAGTGTTTGTCATCCTCCTACTAAATTATCAGGAATATTTATTGAGTACTAGGGCCATGTAGTGATCTATGGACTTTAAATTATAGACTAAAGGAAGCAAATCACACCCAGTGGCACCTAAAAAGACAAAGGTACCTGCACACATGTACCAGGGCTGGGACTGGAGACATATATGTGAGCTCTGCATCTTACTTTATTTAATTTTTCAAAAACACTTTGGAAAATACAACATTATCCAAAATTTAGAGAAGTAAAAGAGATTTAGGTGAAGTCACTTTCTCAAGGAAGAACAAGGTGTTAGATTGCCTTCAACATCATTTTTGGGCCAGAATTCCAAGCTCAAAGACTCTACTACTCAAACATAGCAGACCCTTCATGATTTGGGAATAAATTAGCCTTCTAATTTCTAATGCCTATGTTGGCAAAGGTGCAGATAGGTCTGTGGAGAGGAGGAGAGCTGCATATGCTTGAAAGGGGAAAGTAAAGAGGAAGGGTGGTGCTGGTATGCATTTGAGTGGGCAAAATTCTGAAGTTTAGGACAGGTTATTTTTGACCTCTTTGATATTCAGAATGACTAATTCCCTAATTGTCCTGGATCTGTGGAAAAATCTGTTAATGCCATGATTTAATCTACATGGAACCAAAGTCTTTAAGAATTAGAACTGATTGGAGAAAAGATTTAGAGTCCCTTTATTCATTCATTCAACAACGATTACTGAATGCACATCATATGCCAGACACTGTCCTAAGCTCTGGAAGTTCATTAATGGAATCGGAGACTCCTAGTCTCTAGAGATGACAGTCTGTCCAGGGAAAATACAGACATGCAAACAAGTGCCATAATACCGACATACGGAGGACTTAATACTGCGGGACATCAACATAATATAAGTCCTCTGACCTTAAGGAACTCCTAATATCATTGTTGTTCTCATCATCATCATACATTTCTATGCACCCGGCACTGTTCCATGCATCCTAATCTCCTTATAATAGCTCTTTGAAGTGGATACTAATGTTATCTCATTTCGGAAGTGAAGAAATTAAAACATAGCAAATTTAAAGTGAATTCTGTGACAAATATGAGATTTGAATCCAGGAAGTTAACCTTAAGAATCTATTCTACACTACCTAGGTGTTTAAAAAAAAAGACTGTTGTTGATACTGGAAACACAAGCATAACTCCAGGTCGGTTGACACAGGAGGAAATGTATACCATCAAATGAGGTTTCCTATCAATTCCCAGCAGCGGTTTGCCATTGGCCTTTTTGTTGCAATGACACTGCTAACTAGCTCATCCCTTAGAGATAAAAGTTAAAGGAACTCACTCAGCCTCCAATTATTGAGATTGACAAATAATTAACCATTAGCTCCATGGCTTCTAGGAATATTCTGTTGAATATTCTATTTTGAATATGCTGCCTTTTATCTTCAATCTAATAACTTTACCTCCACCATATTCTCTTCCCATAAACTATTAGTAGTAAACATATCTAGGAATTACTTCAATTAGTTCATTGGGGGTGGAAGAGGTGATAACTGCTAATATAAAAAAGATGATAATGTCTGTGAGTTGATAATTGCTCTGTGTAGCCATCACCATACAAAAGTATATTGCATTAATCATTAATACTTCATATTAACATTGTGTTCATTTATGTATGTGTTTGAACTTTCATATAATTAAATGTTGAAAATCAAGCATTGATTTGTGACCTTAAAGTAAAAACATGAAGTATGACACTGATGAAAGCAGTGACCAAGATCATTAATTTCCAACACTACCCAGACAAACAATTCTCAATGATCTCTTGTCGTAGGTTAAAATGTATGTGAAGACATATTGTAAAATACTAAGCACTAAGTGAGTGTTTCTCATTCTCTACCACTTACAAAAGTCACCTATGGAGAGTTTTAATATTGAAGATGTCCTTTCAAACTGATGAAATTCCGTTTGAAATTCATCAAACTGAGGTGGGCTGGGATAAGTCTCAGACACCTGTGCATTGACAAAATTCAATGGGGCTGAGAAACATTGCAACAAGCAAACTGCTGCTATTAGTAACCAAACAGCATTCAATACTTCAGGCAGGCATGTGCTTTACAGGCTAAAGAAAGAATAGGAGAAAATAGCAAGAAAAGTGCCAAGAAATGGTTCTTGATCATTTGATTAATTTATTACAGGGACTTAAAAATTAGAGAGGTCACAATAGGGCCAAAGCTCGATAGACCTTTGGTTTGCTTAGAAGAAGGTGGGATTGTCATTATTCCTTTAAGGAGAGACACAGAAAAGGAGGAGGAAGAAGACAAGAAACATGGCTGGCTATTAACTAGAGATTCTTCGTGGCTTGAAAAACACCTTTCAGTTTTATGAATCTAGCTCAAGAACCCAGCCAGGATAAGGTATAACCTGACACAACTCACCCATTGCTAAGGCGTGAATCAGTACTGGTGCACTTGGTCCCCCGGAACCACCTTGGCTTTCCGAGAGGTTGAGAATGGATTTGGTTGGGAATTTACATAATCCTGTAATTTCCTGGTTGTGCCACCAATATATTAAATGAGAATGGCTGGGAGTAGGATCCAAGCCTCAGTACATTTTAGAGATCTCCAAGTGATACCACTGTGTAGCCAAGTTTGGGGACCATGGACGTAAACTTTTTTTAACTTTGATGACCCAAAATGAAGAAACAGATGCATAAAAAAGAGTCCCTCTCTCCTCATTAGTTGAGGTTTCCACTTGCTCAGGCTCATCCTCCTCCTGGAACACTTTTCCTAATCCCTCAGTTTGGGTTAAACCACATTTCTCCACCTCACCCCAACCCCAACTGTGCCCCTACCTGGTGATTTGTCCCTGAATCATGCTTCTCACTGTACAACTTTGACAAAGACATTACCTTGCTCCAAAATTTCTAATGAATCCCACCCTACCCAGAGCTTTATACCCAAAGTATAGGTATCACCTGGGAGTTTACAGAAAGGTGCAATTGCAGGCGCCATACAGGCATACTGAATTAGAATCTGTGACTAAGAAGATCTCTAGGGGACTTACATGCACATTCAAGTTTGAGAAGTACTGTCCTGGAGCACCATTTCACAAAGTATCTGTTGAAGGTCACTCTCAAGAACTGAAAATCCACTGCCTACATTTAAACCGACACCCTTCTGTCTCTTTACAGGACATCTGTACACTCAAAAAATATGTACTGAGTGGCAACTATATGCCCATGCTATGCTGGTTTAGAGAATGCATCAGTGAGGATGGCAGAAGTGGTTCCTGCATTTGTGGACTTAAAATCTAGCAGAGACAACATAAAGATAGGTAAGATTAACTCATGAAGGGAGTGTGTAGGATGCTGTGGAATGATCTGCTTAATGGGGTAGATGGGAGAGGGTGGTATGGGAGATAAGAGTAGACTCCCAGGGAAAGGCAGGTCTGTGCAGATGCAAAGGCTGAGGACCCAGGAAGGAGGGGCAGTTGCAGAGAGTGCCAGCCTCACACACGGCAGGTGCAGAGGCTCTGAACAACTAGACAGACACTGGCCTAGTGCCTCCTTTGTGCCAGGAGGAGGTCTAAGGGCTTTTCCTATAGGCAGGTATTATTATTAACCCCATTTTACAAAAGAGGGAACTGAGGCAGAGAGATTAAGCAATATATCTGACACAGGGCAAACCTGGAAATACAACCTCAGCCACCTGGCTCCAGCTTCAGTGTCCTTATATCCCAATCTATAGCCTCTTGAACTGGGTAGAACATGAAGCATTCAAGGAGCTGAAAAAAGTACCAAGTGCCCAGAGAGGTAAAGCAGGGTTTATTCATGGCTCCATGGCCCTTTTTCTTCAGAATGAGGGAGAAGGGGTCACCATTCAGGGATTATAGCCCCTCACAATTGCAAATTTCTGGGACCCATCCATCCCATGATTATTGAATCAGAATTTCTAGTCATGGACCTGGCAATCTGCATATTAATAAATGCTTCCAGGTGATTCCAATGCAATAAAGTGTGAGAACCATAGGTTTAGAGGTACCATTCCCTCCAAAATTTTCCCCCTCTCATAGTGCCTCCTAATTAACCCATGGTTATTTAATAACATCTTGCTCCTGAGGTATAAACTAAACATGAGGGTAAATAGGATTGAAGTGGAAGCTGGAAGAAATCTGAAAATTGAATCTTTGCTCCTCCAGGTCCCTGGCTGCCAAGCTGTGAAAAGAATTATCTAGGCTTGAAAAGTTGGAGGCAAAATAAGACTACAGAGACTTAGAACTATTTTCATAACAATGCCAACCGTTTAAACAACTAATTGAATCTCTGGAAATTGGAGTAAAATTTAAAGTTGTTTGAAGAGCAATTATTTTACATGCCCTGTGATTCCTCTACCTTTAGCCAATGCTGGTAAAAAAACTCTCAGGCAGTAAAGAGAATATTCTTGAATGTAGAATACACAGAATAGCAGTGGCTGAAGTAGTAGTCTCTGGTCACCAGGGTGCACCAGCTCAACAAAGCTAATCTGTTTGCCTAAGTATCAGGGGACTTCAATAGCTCCAACCAAGTTCTGGCTGCCAATAGGGTATTCTTTAAAATTCAGTCTTTTATTCTCTTATAACCATTTAACAGAGGAATTATTCTAAATTCGTGAATAAGAAACTAAAAGAAATAGCTGAAACTCAATAAAACTCCATCATCACTGATTATGTCATCCTCTTGCATTTTTTCAATATGTATCTTTAAGAGCCTAATTTTTTTTTTACATATATTACCATTAAAATTCTAAAAATCAGCCTTCTAGACTCTGCCTTTCAAATGGTTCAGAATAGAGACAGTAGACAGTAGCTTTTCTATCTTACTCTGTCTGGAAATGACATTACGGTGGCTATTCAACAAACCCTGTTCATTCAGTTCTTTGAGTTTGGATCTTCATTCAAGAAAAAAATTTTGGGAAGTTTTTAGAAGAGACTGTTGTTCACATCCCTCAAAAGATCGGATAAATAACTCACTATATTTTCAGAGCTTTTTCTTATTCAATGTATTTATTTCTGACTCAATTCATAAGCAAACCTCTTGGATGCTGTTACATTAATTATGTGACCAAAAAAATCACTAGAAAGATGACATGGCACAGTTACAAAATTTTATGCAGGTCCCACCACTGTAATACAAGACATTGATGATAATCTTCAACAGTTGCCACTACTCTGTTTCCGATCCCTGAGAGGTAGTTTGAATGACTGTCAGATCTGTGTCAATATCGGCCATATTTTCACGTCATTCTGATGAGGTGATGCTATAGATGTGTGAGTCAAAGGGAATTTGAGGGATCCAGATACACAGAGCTGGAATTATTCAAGGAAAGGTGTTAACGCTCCCAATCTCTGACAGGTTCTCTCTCTCTGAAATTGCATACTTCCCTTTCCCGTCTTCCAGAGGCTGACACAGCAATACAGAGTCATGTCCTGCTGGAGACAAGATGGCGAGATGGCCAGGAAGGAGTGGATGAGACCCACTCAACTCTGGGCACAAGGGTTAATACTCTTTCTATCTTTCCTTTTCTTTTCTCTTTTATCTGATTCTTTTGTATTTTTTTTATTTTTTGTATTTAGTTTTTAATTTTTTTTTTTATTTCAGCATATTGCAAGGGTACAAATGTTTAGGTTACATATATTGCCTTTGCCCTGCCGGAGTCAGAGCTTCCTTTTATTGGATTGGCTTTTTTCTTTCTTTTTAAGTAGTTTTATTGATATATAATCCACATGTCATACAATCCACCTGTTTGTAGTACACAACTCAATGGTTTTATGTGCAACGACCACCACTGGTGAATTTAGGACATTTTCATCACCTCAAAAAGAAACCCAACACCTTTTATGGATCACTGCCTTACCTGACTCTCCAGCCCCCCAGTCCTGAGCAACCACTAGTCTACTTTCTGTATCTGTACATTTGCCTATTCTGGAAGTTTCA
>CAUYSK010001830.1:0-69541 GCA_963575035.1 Avahi laniger
AAGAGAGGACTTGAAATGTTCCCAACAACTAAAAATGATAAATACTCGAGGTTATGTATACCTGAAATACCCTGACTTAATCATTACACATTCTATGCATGTAATAAAATATCACATGCACTCCATAAAAATGCACAATTAAGCGAAATTGAGAACAAGAAAACTATACGAAAGATCAACAATACCAAAAGCTGGTTTTTTGAAAAGATAAACAAAATTGACACCCCATTGGCAAGACTGACCAGAATCCAAAAGGAAAGGTCTCTAATAAACTCAATCAAGAATGAAAAAGGAGAGGTCAATCAAACTTTTAACGTGGATGATCAAAAGCGTACAGATGACTCGGTGAGGGAATACGTTCAGAGCACCGGCACGTGACAAGAAATGACCGACAGGAGTTAGCAGGTGTTAATCGGGCAGGCACTAAATAGGGTTTTTTAAACCAAAGAAATCGTTAGAAGCTGATCCATACATTGTAAAGGAGGAGAACAAAATAATTCAAGAAAAATGTTTCCCAGAACTGAACTTCCATCACATCGGGGGTGTTTGGTTAGAAGCGAGGACCGAACTTATATACATAAATATCTTTTGTAATTTATTTCAACTTATTTTTTTTTAATTGTGATGTGAATCGAGACCTTCGTGGGGTTCACGTTTGGCCCGAGGTTCGCTTTCGCGTGCCCTGGGTGAGGCCCTGGCCTTCGTTCTCGAACTCGCTCGAGCCGTGACTCGCGCCACCTCGGAACGGCAGAGCAACCTGGCAGCGGCCACCTCTGGTTTGCAAAAGAAAATCGATCCCTCGTGGAGCCTCGGGAAGGGATGAACGAAAGGAAGAAAAGATTCAATCCATCAGGAAATGGGAGAGCCAAGCTGTGAGAGGCAGAGAGAAAAAAAAAAGGGAGCAAAAAAGAAAACCCACGAAGAAGTAAATGAATGAATAAAAAGAATTCCTCAGGCTTCACTTCATAGCCTGAAGGTGGTGCCCCCAGGAGCCCGTAACGGGTTTTTTGGATCAAGTTTTCAGTTCCAGTGGCTGGTCGGGGTTCACTTCCAGTGCGTTCACCTCTGGGAGGAAGGGCCGGGGTGAGCAGGGATCTGAGGGAAGGCGTCGGGGCATCGTCTGGTCAGCCGAGCCTCGTCTGCAGAGCGGCCGCACAGCCAGCTCTGCGAGGCACTGAACTGTCCCCACGTCTCGCCGAGGTCCCGGCTGCTCCTTGTCGCGTGACAGGAACGCCTGGTGAAGCCAGGGAGATTGGATTTGAGCGATTCCCACCTTCCTCTTGCTGCCCCCAGCCTGGAGCATTCGGAGCCTCCGGGGAGCTTAGAATGGCAGCCCCTATTGGAGGCAAAGGCCGGAGGGGACAAACAGAGAACCTGGGAGCCGGGGCCGCGCACGGGCCCACACGGTCAGGGAGCGGAGGGGCTGGAAACGGAATCCGGTTCTTTCTGCTGCATCGGTGCTTCCACGGAGTCGTCTTAGAACTTTTCCCGAGAAATCGCTTTACCCCTAAGGGCACAGCTGACCTGTCCCCAAGGTAGCGGGTGTTTAATTTATTGCTCTAAAAATGCCCCAGCAGGTAGAGGCCTTGTCCGTATCATTGCAGGTGAATAAAACCCATTTGGCCACAATAATGATAACGATTCACCAGACTCCATGCTCTTAGTCTTCATTAACTCCATATAATCGCCCCGTTACGTATTTCCCTTTATTGCCCTCAGTCTGCGTACGAAAAACCTGAGACGTGGACCCCAGATGTCCCGTGTCAATGCTGGAGCTCTTAACCACTGGGCCCTCCTGTCCCCCCAGAGGGTTCAATGGGCAGAACTGGGATTTGAACCCAGGACTCCTGGCTCTTCAGTGCTGTGCTGTTTTGACTAATGATGGTAACAATCACTCATTAATTATTACCTCATTTGTTCCACTCAACAGCTTTACACACTGGTGCGATGACCCACAGTTCCCCAGGGTCACACTGAGACTCAAAATAACTCATCCTTCCGTTCCCACCACTAGAGTGATATTTCACCGCTCATAACCCTCCCACCGTTAAAACCAAACCCAACCTCCTCCTTGGAACTTACCAGACATGCATCATCAGCCCTAAGGATGACTTCTTCTGCATCACTAACATCCTCCCTTTGCTCTCTTTCTGCCACCCTGAACTTCTTGTGGCTCTGCCCACCACAGGACCTTTGCACATCCTGTGCCCTCTTCCTTAGCATCATTATAAAGCCCTCCCTGCCTTTTGGCCTAATCAACTTCTACTTCTATTTTAGCTCTCCATGTTAAGTGTCACTTCCACGGATGGCTCTTTCTCTTCCTCTTGGGGTATCAATCCACTTGTGATTCCATATTAATGATGTAATGATTTAATTAGGTGATTATTTAATGACGTAATTAGTTAAGTCCCTGCTCACACAATTTCCATCTGTGTGGCCATGAGCGAGTCCTCCCTGCTCTCTGGGCCTCACTCTTCCAATCTGTGAAATGGTTGACTAAGCCCCAGGGCTCACCCAGGATCAGCTCCTGTGACTGCAGGTGGGCCTTGCAAACACAGTGTGGTCTCCTGTGGGAATTCTTCTCCTCGAGAGATTTCCACTTAGTCCTGCCACGCAGCAGGCTCTAAAATCCTTTGGCCACCTGCCGCGATGGAAGGTGAGGTGCCTGGCTTTCTCTCATAAGAGGTGAATTGAATTCTGAAAGTAGATGACACCTCTGAGGTGTCGACAAGAAATGAACACAGACATTCGCTCCTTCTGCAGACAGTTCCTGGAGACCCTTCTCTGTCCTGTTAATCTCCCCGGGTGCTAGAGAGCAGAGGGAAATCGGAGATTCTTCCTGCCTTTGATGTACACACAGCTGTGTAGGAAAATGGATGCAGGAATATCAACAACTGCCAGGTAGAGAGAAAGAAAAACAACAGCGATGGGTCCCATGTATAGAGGGCGTGTTGCGTGTCAGGCCGGCGCTAAGCACTTTATAAATGCCGTTTGCTATCCCTTTTCAACCCAACCAGAGCCCTCTGAAGTATTGCCTCTGTGTGTGTGTGTGTGTGAGTGTGTGTGTGTGTGTGTGTGTGTCACACACACTCATTTCGCACATATGCAGCATCTGAAGCTTAAAGGAATGAAGTATCTGGTCTCCGTGAAGAGTAGTGGGCTTTTCTCTGTTTCTTTGCCCCAAATCATCCCCCAGCCACAGCCAGAACGTTCTAGATTCAAGCCCTGGTTATGTCCCTAATTAGCACATCATTTCTTTAAGCCTCAGTTCGGCAGGCAGAGTAGGGGTAGCATCATCTTCCTCCCAGGGCGGTTGTAACGTTTGAATAAAGCAAATCCTGTAACTATTCCCAGTTCCTCATCACAGAAGATGCTCATGAAATACAAAGTTTTCCTCTCTCCTGGCAAACATTAGTAGAAAAGCAAATAGGAAGGGAATATGCCCATGATGGAAACGTAAGATCGGCTAAGTCCGAGCCCTTTGTACCTTTAACACATATACATACATACATACAAATATATATATATATGTTTATATTTTTATATATAAAATCTGTTTCATATATGGACAGTTTGAAAGAATTAAGAAATTAGACATTTTCACTGAGAGAATTCCAGTACTTGCTTCTTTATTTTCCATGTGGACTGCTGTCTGAGACTCTGAAAACCTATTTGATGTGAATTCATCTCCTCAGCCGAGGGGACCTACTCAAGCCAGTCAATTTACCACTTTCTAAAGGCATATTTTGAAAACCTCATGCCATGAGGAAAAAACAATAAAGCAACTAAGCAGAGAAGTCCAGGGAGGACCCATTAAAGCCCTGGCTGTATGAATAGGGCGGATGTAGCCTCAGCAACAAAGAGGGACATGCAGTGCCGGTGACGACATTGTAATGAAAAGAGCAGTCTGTCCACAGAGCACCAGGCAGGCGAAGGGGCGTCCGGGGTGGTGGTACCGGTGAGTCTTGCTGGAATTAAGCCTCACAGGAAGCAGAAAGATACGGATATTGGAGTCTGATCGCTCTGGTTAGAGCCCTGAGTCTACCACCTGCTCACTGTGGGACCGTGGACAAGTGGCTCCGTCCTTCTGGGCCACAGATGTCATACGTGCAAAATGAAAATCATCAAACATTCGTCACCACCCACTGTGGACAAGGCACTGTTCTGGGCCCTGGGGCTACACTGATGAGCAAGACCGACAAACCCCTGCCAGTGAAGCTGACGTTTGCATGGGATGGTAAGTCAGCAACAGGAATAATTACGATATTACTCCACTGACCTTCTCTCCTCTCCCACCCCCCCACAGCCCTTCGAGGCAGGCAGAGCAGCTGTCGTGTCTCTGCTGTACAAGTGAGGAGACAGAGGTCCAGGAGCACATTCCGTGTTAGGTCGCAGGGCTCCTGACTCTCCATTCGGGGCTGTTTCCATTCTGCCAGTCACTCGGATGAACCAGATCTCACTGCCGGTGAGATCATGGCACAGGGAGAAGCTTCAGGCTGGAACTCATCCTGACGCTGCCGCCATATGCAGCACCTACAGAATCCGCCACATAGTTCCACGGTCCTCTGCCTGTGTCTCCCCCATTAGACTGTGAGCTCCTCCACGGCAGGGACCACTGGGTATCACCAGGGCTTAGTAGGGGTCTGCCACCCAGTAAGCACTCAGGGAAAACATATTGAATAAAAGGATGTATGAATGGGGAAGGAGGAAAGAAGAGAAGAAGAGAGGGAGGGAAGAAGATAGGGAGGAAGGGGACATGTCTGGCTTATGTCACACAAATATTGGAGGCAGATGATGGACGGGTGGGTGGTTGAATGAGTGGATGGATGGCGAGGTGGATGGACGGATGGATGGATGGATGGATGAGTAGGTGGATGGATGGATGGGTGAGTGGGTGGTTGAATAAATGGATGGATGGATGGATGTATTAAGTGGGTGGATGGATGAATGGATGGATGAGTGGATGGATGGGTAGGTGGATGGATGGATGGATGGATGGATGGATGAGTGGGTGGATGGGTAGGTGGATGGATGGATAGATGGATGGACGGATGGATGGATGAGTGGATGGATGGATGGATTAAGTGGATGGATAGAGGGATGGATGGATGGATGAGTAGATGGATGGATGGATGGGTGAGTGGATGGATGGGTAGGTGGATGGATGGATGGATGGATGGACGGATGGATGGATGAGTGGATGGATGGATGGATTAAGTGGATGGATGGATGGATGGATGGATGGATGGATGGATGGATGAGTAGATGGATGGATGGATGGGTGGGTGGTTGAATAAGTGGATGAATGGATGGATGATGGATGGATAAATGGATTGGTGAGTGGATGGAAAGAAAGAAGGAAAGGTGTATGGATAAAAGAAGAAAGAAAAGAGGGAGAGGAAGAGGAAAGGAGCAGGAACAGAGAGAGAGGGACAGACAAGCTTCTGTCAGAAGAGTCAATGAATGTTGAACAAATAAAGAATGAAATACATCTCAAAGCCTGTCTTTCACTCCCACAGCCTACCTCCTGCCCTTGCTCATCTGACTCCACCCCCTGCCTTCAAAGTGCAATTAAATCTTACCTCTATTGTCTATTCCAGCCCTCATAGACTGGTCTTTTTTTCTAACCTTGTCGTGTTTCCATCGTCTAATTGCCATTTAGCATCTTGGTTACACACTCTCACTTCCCCTAATTGAGGCCAACCTTAGCCCTTGTTAGCACTGGGCAATGATTACCATCACAGGGCTGTAGGAGGAAGAGCAGCTGGGAGAATTCTGGCTCTGCCATTCCTAAGGAAGTGACTAAGACAGTCACTCCAACTCCCAGAGCTTCCATTGCCCCAAGTGTGAAACAGACACAGTCACTGCTTTGTAGGAGGGTTAGGGAGACTTACACCGTGACAAAGTGTGCAATGAGTTTCTGACACATAGCAACTCCTGCACATAGCGATCACTCACTCATCTCAGTGCTACCATTATCATTGTTGTTTGACCTGTGATTGTCTCTTCTGCCCAACGACATTGTAAGGTTCCAAGAGACAACCACCGTCTCTCCTCCTCAGTGCACATGTGCAAACTCATGCATGCACACACACACACCTGGCATAGGACTGGGTATCCAGAATGCTTATTGGTGGATGTCTGCCTGAACCCCAGCCCAGGAAGTTTCATTTATAAAGATCTATGTTGGGAGAGATTCAATTTTCCAATGGTTTTGTTCAGGCCGACCTTTTAGAAATGACCTTAGTGCAGGAAATCAGAGAAGAATGAAAGAGCAATCTAGGTGCGTGCTCTCAGCAAGCTTGCAGGGAGCTGTGCTCTTTCCCTGTGGGGTGATCAGTAGGTAGCAACGAAGGCGGCGTTTCCCAGAGCATGGTCCCAGGGCTCCCTGCATCAGAATCACCCGGGGTGGCGGTGGGTGACTGGTTAAAAATGAAGATTCTGAGATCCAGCCCAGACTTACTAAATCAGAAACTCTAGAGGTTAGGGCCTGGGCATCTTCATTTTAAAGCACTCCTTGGATGACTCTAGTGCATGCTTAGGGAACCACTGCCATACCCAGCCTTGCAGGAACCCAGAGGGCTGTACTTGGAAGGCCTTTGAGAGTTTCTAGTCCAACTTCCTCACTTCACGGATGGGCAAGTGAGGCTCAGAGAGGGTAAGTGACTTATGCAAAGTCACACAGCAAGACAGAGACAGGGCTGGGACACAAACCGAAGGCCTCACTGCTCAGCTGGCTTTACCCCATTGCATCACCTGCCTCTTCCTCTGGAAGGAGTCCTTGCAGGATCTACAAGGGGAAGAAGGTGACTAGCATTTATTGAGCCCTTACCGTGTTCTAAGCACTTAACGTAGGACCTTCCGCCAGTCCTAAAGGCTGGGTACCATCGTGCCCATCATTCTGGAGGAGGAAACTCAGAATTGGACAGAGAAAGCATCATCTTTGATGAACAGCAAGACCTGCTGGTGTATGAGACAAATCCCAATATCACAGGAAAAACTAGAGGGGGGCCCTTTCATCACACATGCAGTGAAAACCATTTTTAAATGGTTTACTATGTAAAAATATATTTTTTCCTTCACGTAAACAGAGTATAGCATACACTAGAACCCAGTAGGAAATCATCCAGTGGCCCATGACTTCTTGTTCCCGTTAGAATTTTATCCACAAAATTTTTTTACCCACAATTTTGCCCCCCAGTAGACATCTGGCAATGTCTGCAGACGTTCTTGGTTGTCACAACTGGGAGGGGCTACTGGCATCTGGTGGGGAGGGGCCAAAGATGCTGCTCAACATCCTACGATGCACAGGACAGCGTTCCAGAACAAAGAGTTATGTGTCCCAAAATGTCAATAGCTCCTGGGTTGAGAAACCCTGATCTGTAAGATGTGAAGTTCTTGCTTCCGTTGCGCTATCCCATGTGGCCACCTCTAGGGGGCAGTATAATAACCCCTAGTTCCGGCAGTTCACCCTGGTCGTGACAGTCACAGGCTTCTTGCCTTAGGTGTTCTGTCTTCCATCCACGAAATGGGCCTATCACGGTGGTGTTAGATCCTGTGGGTGGAAGAAGAGACAGAACAGCTTCTACATGAACGAGTCTCCTGGCAGAGATCATGCTACCGCAAAGAAGCGGAATTAGACTTCAAATCCAGGCCTGTCTGATTCCGAAGTTAATGATATTTCAGGTATCATTTCTTGGCTCATAGATGAATCCCACGTGGACTGAGATTTTGCAATATAAGCCACTAAATTCCTTGGCAGGGAACACAATCTATTTTTAATTATATTGTAGAGTAAATTGAATTTCCCTAGTTTAATTTCGAACACCCAACTTGTGATTCCTCAGCCTCCCCTTCAGCAGGAGGAAGTATTGCTTAGGAGTTAAGAATGCAGGTCTATGGTGAGCCTGAGTTTAAATCCTGGCCCTGTAGATTATTAGCTCTGTGACCCTGGGAAAGTTCCTTCGTTTCTCTGGGACTCAGTTTCTTCATCTGTAACATGGGGATAAGAACAGAACCCACTTAAAAACATTATTGTGCATTTTAACTCAGATAAAGCTCTTACTATAGTGTCTGGTACATCAATACCCTCAATAAATGTTGACAGTAATAATTATTGTCACCACTATCATCATTGTCATTATAATTAAGGCCCCAGGATACGGAGAAGGTAAAAAACTAAGAATTTGGAGAACACTCAGCATTTGCAAAATAAAGCTGGTGCAGTCCAGACCTGATAATGCATAGCTCACTAAATTCGACCTGTCTTTTCTGCTCCGAGTGAAAATATATTCAATATTGGAATTAATTACTATTAAAGTGGCCTTGTTATTAAGCATCGAGGGATCAATGGCAGACTCAGTGGGTTCTCGCCATTGAGTAAAACGTCTCAAGGGGGAAAGAAGATCCATCCTGGATCCAACAGAAAAATCCCCAGTAACACTGGCTGCTGTTGACAATTAATTCAAGGAGGCTGTAAATCATGGGAGAGCTGAGGGAAGTGATGAGGAATTAAACTTATCCTGGCTTTCTCGGAGGTTTCTAAATGGGTGGTGGTTCTGAAAGCAAGGGGGGAGTTGGGGAGATTTGAGGACAGCTGTCACCCCAAGGAGGGGTCATTCTATGGAGCAGAAAGAGAAGTGGACCAGGACTTGTAACGGCAGGTGCTGGTCCGGCGTCTATTCTCTGTGACCAGGTGTGGTGGAGGGAGAAGAGACATACGACAGAGCAGAAAAGCGGAGGGACCCATTATCCAGTGCCTTTGAGGCCTGGCAAAGAGTCTGGGCTTGCTCTACGTGTGATGGGAAGTCTCTGTTGGGATTAGAGCAGGAAGTGGTTTCATATGATTGTTTAAAACTCGCTGTGGCCACTGGCTAAGGGCAAAGTGGAAAACTGGTAGGAAGCTATCGCAGTTGTCTGGATGAGCATCTCCGGAGGCTTGACATGGATTAGGGTGGTGGCAATATTGGCAGAGAAAAGCAACAGATCCAAGGTATGTTTTGGAAGTGAAGCCGGCAAGAGCTGCTGATGGATCGGATGTGGAGGGTAAAGGAGAAGGTAGGAAATCAAGGATGCCTCCCTAGATTAGAGCTTAAGTAGCTAGGTGGATGTCGATGCCTGCATCAGTCAGCTATGGCCACGATAATGCCGAGTAACAAACCACCCCTCAACTCGGGGACTTAGATCTACAACAGTATGAGTCTGCAGTCATCTTTAATTCAGCTGGGCTCAAACCAGGAAATCTGTTTTAGACATGCCACTAGCTATTATTACAAAAATTCTACAATGAACATGTTTTACTTTGGGATCTAAAAAAAAAAAAAAGTTACTAAAACAAATAAACTCCTCCAAACAGGGAAAAATCGATGGTTTGAAGAATTTGTGGTGTTATGATTCTAAAGCGACTTGAAAAGATTTGTCCCAGTCATCCTGCAACTCAGGGCATCCAGAGAGAGGATGCTCCAATTTTTCCCAGGCTCAAGCAATTTCAGTTTTCTGATTAGCTTTGTGCAGCTAGCGAGAACTCTGTCGGGCAGAGAGCTCGTCACTGGTCAGGAAGCCAACTCGGTCAGAGAGATTGGCTGGCCTCCCCCTAATCGAAGCCATCCATGTGACACTAAGAAGCACAGCCACCGCCAAGCCAGTCTCTGCTCCTCTAGTACTGGTTTCGAGCAGCAGGATCGCGCAGTCTGTCTGCAGCCATTAGACTCGGGGGCTGGCTGATTTTGAGAAGGGGTGGGGGGTCTTTTCAAGGACAAGTCGAACACATGGAAGGGAAAATAGACGATGGCCCTGGCCCGGCATTGGCGGCTGAGGAATTAATGAGTCAAGGAAGGAGGACAACCAGCTCTCAGCCACACTGGGGTAACGCGTTGGGTTTCCTGCGGAGAAGGAGGGATTAGGATGTGCTTGAGGAAAATCGTTGCCATCTCAAGTGGCGATTTGCAACCTGGACAGGACGTAAGTAAATGGGACTCCACAAGAAAGCTGAAGAAGCCGCATTTAGGAACAAATTGGGCTGACCGTGGCTGTCTGGAAGGTGAAGCGCTTTGCAAAGGAAGAATGAGTTCTGATTCATCACAGCAGCAAAACTTCCCTGGCTCACACCCCTCCGCTGAAGACCCCCCCATGCCAGAGACCTGGTCCTCTCTCTGGTATCTGCTGGCTTAGTGAACACGGCCACCATATGCGTGGGTGAGCAAGACAAAAATTTGGAAGTTACCCATTACTCCTTGCTCTCCCCCACTTCCCTTACCCATCCATCTCCAAGACCTGTTAATTTTGCATCCCAGATATTTCTTAAAGCAGCTCAATTTTCTCCATCCCTGCTGCATCTCGCTGATCTGAATCACCATCGGCTCTCGCCTGGCCAACCGCAGCAGCCCCTCGCTGGTCCTCGGGCTTCCAGCTTGCCCTCCTTCCCATCCGCTCTCCACACTGCTTGCCATGGCGATCTTTCAAAACGCCGATCTGCCAACAGCACCTCCCTGTTTTAAAACCCTTCTGTGGTTCCCCATTGCTTCTAGAGTAAAGTCCAAAATTATTAACATGATCCACTGTTCCCAGTATGATCTGGTCCCCTGCCCGCCTCTCACCGCTGCACAAGCTGTTCCACCGGCCCGCGACGTACATCCATCCAGCTATCACCAAATCAGCCTAGCGGTGCCTCAAATTCCAGCTGAAGCATCGATTCTGCAAAGCGCCTCTCTGTGGCCCGCCACCACCTGCCTTGTGTTGGAAATCAGAACCCTAAAATAGACTCGGAGAATCAAATTATCATTGTTTTCTGTGATCATTAGGTTTAAATCTGTCATTTTTTTTTTTTTAAGAGACAGGGTCTCACTCTGTCACCCAGACTGGAGTGCAGTGGCCCACTCATAGCTCACTATAACCTCCAATTCCTGGGCTCAAGTGACCCTCTTGCCTCGGCCTCCCCAAGTAGCTGGGACTACAGGAGTGTGCAGTGCACCACACCAGGCTAATTTTTCTATTTTTTTTAGAGATAGGGTCTTGCTATGTTGTCCAGGCTGGTCTTGAACTCCCGGGTTCAAGTGATCCTTCTGCCTCAGCCTCGCAGAGTGCTGAGATTGCAGGCATGAGCCACCATGCCTGGCTGAAATCTATCTTTCTGACAGCTCTATGGTGGAGATCATGGGTGAGTCCCAATATACTCCCATCCTCTCTAGCCTTTCTCTACTATGGCTGAATTCCCAGCCTTCCTGCACCTAGGAATGGTCATGTGACACTGTCTGGCCAATGAGAGATAAGCAGAAGGTGCCACTGAGACTTGTGGGAAAGATGTTCAAGAGAGGTCAGACGCAACTCGGATGTCCTTTGCCGTTCTGCGCCTTCCCTTTGTTCCTCTCTGAAATACAGAGACAATGCAGACACGTGTAGCGGTCGTCTTTCCACCATGAACAGTGAATAGGGACACAATAGGAACGGCAGAGCAGGAGGAGCCGTGATCCTTGTTGCCACATGACCCGGTCAGCTTGGTCCACTTGCCACATGCTTCTTATTGTCGCTGGTCAGGGTTTCCTGCTACTAGCGACCGAGTTCAATTCCGACTGATACGAGCCCCACAAGGATGTGAACTGTGTCTATTTGCTCCCCACACATCCCCAGCACAGTGCCTGGCACATAGTATCTGCTCAGCAAACATCCGTGGAATGAGCAGCTCGAGAGAACACTGTCTTTGGAGTCCTACAGATCCGGGCTCGGATTCCTGCTCTGCCGCCGATGGCTGTGTGGTCACCTAACCTCTCTGAGCCCTGATTTCCTCAGTGTAAAAACAGGCTGATAATAACATCCTCAGGGGGTTACTCAGAGAGTGTCATGAGGTGACACGTTGCAAGTGCCAGTCCTTGACCAGAAGCTCAATAAATAGTAGCTGTTGGTATTATGATTATTAATGATTGGATCCGTCAGCTCCAACTGCAGCTCTGAGCGCTAACTACGTACAAGGCTTTTTGGTAGGCACAGGGTGGTGGGTGACATCTGCCCTCCAGGACCAGGCGGCTCAGTTAGTGACGAAAGATTTGCACAGATGGATGGAGAGCTCACGACGCCTCTCTGTAGAAAGGTGCTCATGGCCACGGACAGGGGCCCAGACCCCAGTGGGAGTGAAGGAAAGGCCAAGATCACGCGGGTATATTCAGTTGCCCCTGGGAACAACTTGCTGCTTGCTCCCTGTTCACTTAGTTAGCAATCACTCAGCATCTCCTGCTGTGAGAGGCTAAGTGCCAGGGTGCCAGAGGTGCAGCGATGATTGAGCGAATATGCCTCCCTGCCTGCACGCTGGCTTCAGTGAGCAAATGCCTGAACAAAGGAACTTCTGAAGAGAGACGAATGAGCTGGAAAATAAAGGTGGGTGTTCCCGAGGAAATAACCACGCCCTGAAAAATGAGAGTTTGAGTCGACGGAGGGCAAGATCGGAGTGGGGAAACGTGGGTGGGAGCGAAGGCCAGGGAAGGGGGGGTGGAGTCGGGATGGAAAGAGAAGGCTACGCCCCACCCCCTGCCCCAATGTCCTGTACGTGATGATATGACGTTTGCCACTGCTCCGCCCATTTTTTCTGAAAGCCAACTGTGCACCAGCGTGGTGCCGGGCAGTGGGCACCCCCTGGAGAAGAAACAAAACCATTCAGCCCTTTGCGACCTCCCACCCTTCCTTCCCAAACCTCTCTCTCCCCCGGCTCTGCTTCCTCCTCTCAGCCTGCCGTGAGGGTCTCGGAGATGACGGCGGATCTCATAGCAGTGGCAGTTGCTGCTGGTTGGGGCTTACTTAGAGCAAAGCGCTCTCCAAACATCTCCTTTAATGATCTCAACGACACCGTGGGTTAGGACCACCACGATGAAGAAATTGAGACCCAGAGAGGTGGAGCAACTTCCACGGAGCCCCACAGCTAGCAAACAGCAGAAACCACGTCTCTCTGAGGCCAGAGTCTGGTCTCTTGTTTACTGCGAGCCAGTGAAGCCCAAAGTTCGAGGTGCATCCAAGGATGCTTTTGGGTGGGGATGGATATGTCCACTGTCATGACTGTAGTGATGGTGTCATGGTATGTCAAATCGTGTCAAACTGTCCTCTTTAAAGGTGTAGTCTATCATATGTCAATAATACCTCCAATAAGATATTTTTTAAAAAGCAATCAAAATAATTAATGTGCGTAACGATCACCTAGGCTGCTTATTAGAAGATGTGGACCCTCGGGCCCCACCTCCTTCCTGCCAATAGAGATTTTGATTCCTGTGAATTAACAAATCTCCCCCAGGTGACACTGACCGTGCTGCCCCAACCAGTGTGGAGCCAGTGGTCCTTAACACAGCTGTACCTCCGCGTCACCTGGGGGGCTTTTAAAAAGTACGGAAGCCTGGGGCCCACCCCAGATTGCGGAGACAGGCTCTCTGGGAAGGGGAGCTGGAAGCAGCTATACCTGAAAGCTCCCCAGGTGATCCCAATGTGCATCTCGGGCTGAGAGCCACCCCTGAGCTACGACGTCATTTCGTCACATCAGGCGGGGACTGCACAAAGGCAGGTGCACGTGATGATAAATGCCCCCCGCTCTGCCAGGAAAGGCAAGTCAGGCCCTGCAGATATTCCAGAAGAAATCAAAGGCTCAAACACTTTTTGCTAAATTAAGCCCTCTCTCTCTCCGCCCTGGAGTTGTTCTTAATACACACAGCACCGTGTTTGCCAGTAATCTGCCGGGCACAGTGTCTGAGAAGCCGTGCACGAAGCCCTCGGCTGCCGAGAAGACTCCTGCCGTGTAGGAGCTGGGGCTGAGCCGTGGCCCTGGCACTGGCGTCCCCGGGAACACGCGTCCCTCAGCTCAGCTTACAGGCTGTAGAGCCACGGGTGACTGAGACAGGCAAACCCGCTGTTTCGTGAAACCCAGAGTCAGGGCTAGCAGGGCCATGAGAATGATCTCATTAACTCCAACCCCTTTATGATTGGGGAAACTCTGGGAGAAAAAAGGTAACCACTTGATGGTGATTTTTTGATCATAAAAGTGGAAGGAGGAGGAAAGATTTTTCTCCCCCAGGCAGCCCGCCCTGATTGCACTGTCTCTCACGTGCTGTGGGGCCTTGGTCAGGTCATTTAGTCATTCAACAAAAACTTATTGAGCACTAACTCTGTGCCAGGCACAGAGCTGAGTGCTGGGATGACAGCTGTGAGCAAGGTGAGCCAGGTTCTGGCCTTTGTGGCCCGTGTCTTCTAACGGGATAGGTCAGATAATAAACAGGGAAGAGCCAGATGAATAGAAGATGTCACTGGAACAGGACTTAGAAGGAAATCCTTCAGGGAAGTGGCCTGGTGACGATTGTGGTCTCCAGTGGCCAGAGCGGCCAGGTGAAACTCCAGTGAGGAGAGGACATTTACATTTAAGCAGCGGGAGGGAGGAAGCCCCAGGAAGAGCCAGGGAGAATGTTCTAGGGAGGGAGCTTCAAATGCGAAAATCTTAAGGAGGGGACCAGTCTGCTGTCTCCAAGGAACCGAGAGAGGCCAGTGCAGCTGAAGCATGCTGGGCAACAGAGAGGCGGGTCATTGACGCAGCTGGCGAGGTGACCTAAACACAAGTCACCGAGGACCTTACAGGCAGTGGGTAGCAGTTAGTTTTCTTCTCAGTACACTGGGAAGTCGATGCAGAGTTTGCTGTTTTTCAGGGACCCCTCTGTCTGAACTGCAGGGAGACCGGCAGCCATTGTCCAGCAAGACTATGCATTAGGGGCGCAGTTCTGCCCCACTAGAGAATGACCCTGGAAACAGACCAGTCGCCTAGTGGCATCTCTTCCGTGTTTGGTGCTGCCTTGAAGCTAACGGCTCAGTGTCAAAGCCCAAGAGACGGGTCGTTCATCACCTGCTCTTGGCAGAGACAGAAGCCATTTGGAGGTCCCTAGCGCCCCCTCCCCATGGTGCAGAAGCCCCCAGCCCTCTGTGGCTAAGCAAGTGACCGCTGGTTGAAACCAGTCCCAACCCAAGCTTTGGCCCTCAGCCCCCCCTGAGCAGAGGCTGACGGTGTGAGTGCTGCGGGGGATGGGAAGCCTTGCTTAGCAGGTCTGTCGGGGTGCGTGCACGTGGAGAGGAAGGCTACCTGCCCAGGGTCCCCACACGGCACTGCCCGGGACAGCGTGCCAGCCCCGGGCTTGAATCCCAGCTCCTCCAGCCACTTGCTCCCTCACTCTTGAGTCATGGCTTGGCCTCTCTAAGCCTCGGTTTCCTCAGCTATGAAATGGGGCTCATGGAGCCTTCCACCTCGTGGGTGCCTGGCACCTGGTAGGAGCTGATTCCACCAGAATCCCCATTCTCCTAATTTCAGTGGAGGCGGGGTGCCAGGAAAATTCCTTCCCACACGTGAGCCTCAGTTTCCCCATCTATGAAAGGAAGCAGCCATATGAGCCGACCTCTGAGGACCACCCTGCCCTGAAAGTCATCAAGTCACACACGCACAAACACACTTGCATGTGCAGAGAGAGCGAACTCTGAAAACAGGCCGACATGAGTTCAAATCTCAACCTTCCCTTCCCCGACTGTGTGTCCTTGCACAAGATACAGTCGTGCTCTGCGTATCCACGTCTCAGTCAATGACGGGCGGCGTATATGATGGTGGTCTCATAAGATTATAATACCGTATTTTTTTTAGAGACAGGATCTGGCTCTGTCATCCAGGCTGGAGTGCAGTGGTGCCATCGTAGCTCACTGCAGCCTCGAACTCCTGGACTCATGGGATCCTCCTGCCTCAGCCTCCCAAAGTGCTGGGGTTGCAGGAGTGAGCCACCACTCCTGGCCTGTAACACTGTATTTTGACGGTACCCTTTCTATGTGTAGATACATGAATACTCAGAGTCGCTTCATCACCGCTACGGTATTCAGCACAGCGACGGCCGTGCAGGTTTGTAGCACAGGAGCAATAGGCTACGCTACGCAGCCTAGGTGTGCGGCAGGCTCTGCCATCTAGGTTTGCGTAAGTGCACTCTATGATGTTCTCACAAGGACGAAATCACCTAACGACGCATTTCTCAGAACATATCCCTATTGCTAAGCGATACATGACTGTACTCAACCCCTCTGAGCCTCAGTCTTCTCGTCTGTAAAATGGGGATGGCTGTGTCGCCTATGCCAGAGAGTGGTCTGGGGCTTCCGATGAATCCTGCAGGGAAGTTCTTGGCACAGGGGTTTTAGAAACGCTCTATAAATGTCAGCTATTAGACTCTGTCCTCCACCACACACACACACACACACACACACACACACACACCCTTGTGTACTCAGCGGCGCTCCGCCATGGGTTAATCTGAGATCGAGGCAGAAACACAAATTTTCCATTCAAAACCCAAAGACCATTTTTGTTCGGTAATAGATTTAAACAAGGTTTTCTCTCACAGCAATCGTCCCTAATCTCCGATTGTTCCCTTTTTGGAGACACGGTGTCCTTTTGCATTGCTCAGAGAATGCAAATGAGATATTGTCTGAAGCCTTCCCCTGTCTCCGGTGGAGTCGCTGCAACGGGAGCGTTTGCTCTCCCGAGAGCCTCACGCGAGCCTCCTCGGGCCGTCGTGTGTGGCGTGATTCTCCCGGGCACGTCCATGCAGACGGAAGGTGGACGTTTGTCCAGGATTGGGGGCTGAAAAGTGCCCTGCAGGGCCACCCCCAAGTCTTCCTCCTGCTCTTTCGCACCCACGGTAGAAATGACAAACGAGGAGGGCTATGTTGTATTCACAGCGCTCGTGCCTCCCAACACCACCACGAGGAAGGCAAATCGATTGTGTCCATTTTACAGATCATGACCTGAGGCTCAGAGAAGTCAAGCATTTGGACCAAGGTCACACAGCTTTCCTCCAGTCCCTGATTTTCCAAGCTTGGGGAGAATGTGCCATATGAGAACTCCCATTCCCTCATTTCACATGTATTTATTGAGCACTTACTATATGCAAGTCTCTGATCTAAACACAGGACACAGAAGACAAACAAGAAAACCCACAAATAAGCAAGGTGATTTGAGATCGTGACCACTGCTATGCAAGGGAGTGCCATCGTGAGTGTCAGGGGATGGGTAAATGTGGTTCCCTAGAAAGGAGGTTGGGGCCCTCTTAGAAGGAGCCATTTGAGCTGAGACCCGGACCGTGGAGAACTGGGAGCAGAGCATTCCAGAAAGGGGACAATCCAGATGGAGGACCAGGCTTGCTCGGCCACTGAGGCTGGGTGTCGGGGAAGAAGACAGGAGCACCAGGGGGTGAGGCCGGGAAGCCGGGAGGAGCCAGTCCACGCAGGGCTCTGATGCCAGCATAGGAGTTTGATTGTATCCTCGGTGTGTCTGGAGGCCACAGCATGGGGGCTGCGAGTCAGCCACTTGATGATTTAGGGGACCCCTCCGACCGCCTTGTGGAGACCGGAGTGTCGGAATCCGAGAGCAGAAGCAGAGAAGCCGTTCCTGAAACGCCAAGCTCAGTCCCTGCCGCGGCTGCTGGAGCTCTCGGGAAAGACAGGCTGGCCCTAGCAGAGGGAGAGAGAGCAGAGGTGGGGACACGCAAGGTAGCAGAGGAGGGTGGGCGCCTTCCAGGGACTTGTGGCAGGGTGAAGGCAAGGCGCGTGCAAGGTGTTCCAAGTGCCACCTGTCACAGCAGGCTGGAAGATCGGCATCCACGGCGATCAGTCCAGGCACCGGACAACTCCACTCTCAGTCCACCGATCAGCCAGGAAGAGACAGGACACGGCAGTGTGGGGTTGGTGGGGGCCCCGTGCTCCATGCAGCGTATCTGGGGTCAGAGAGGCCGTGGGGAGAGCAGAGGCTTAGGGCAGTGGCCCCCAACCTTCTTGGCACCAGGGACCGGTATCAAGGAAGACAATTTTTCACAGATCGGAGGGTGGGACAGGCGGAGCTCAGGCGGTGATGCGAGCGATGGGGAGCCGCTGTGAATGCAGACGAAGCTTCCCCGGCTCACCTGCTGCTCACCTCCGCTGTGCGGCCCAGTTCCTAACAGGTCAGGTCACGGACGGGCACCGGTCCGCGGCCCAGGGCTTGGGGACCCGACTGCCCTGTTGTTTCAGGGCTGCTCTTTAGTCTCTGCTCCGCCTCCACTCCCCTTGTCCCCCACCTCCCTCTCTGACACACAACACCAGAGCACACAGGAGCCCATGGACTGAGGGGCGGGGCTTATTAATCCCCACCTTCTGGGTTCGAATCCCAGCTCCACCAGTGACTAGCTGGGTGACCCTAACCTCTCTGAGCCTCAGTTTACTCTTTTGTAAAATAGGAGTACAACAGTATTTACCACAGAGAAGTTTTTTTAACAGCTTTATTGAGGTATGCTTGGCTTTCTATAAACTGTGCATATTTAAAATGTATAATTTGATAAGTTTATATATATATATATCTGCAAAACCATCACCGCAATCAGACAATGAACACATTCATTCCCCTGAAAAGTGCTCATGCTCCTTTGAAATTCCTCCCTCTCACCCCTCTCCAATTCTCAGACCGCAGACCACCAGTGATTTGCTTTCTGTCACTATACATTAATTTGTATTTTCTAGAATTTTACATAAATGGAATCATGTAGAATGTACTCCGTTTTTTTTGGTCTGGCATCTTTCACTCAGTATAACATTTTTTGAGATTCATCCATGGTGCTGTGTGTGTGTGTCAAATAGTTAATCTCTTTTTGTGAATGGGATGTACCGCATGTACGAACGTACCGCCGTTGGTTTATCCATTTATCCACTGATGGACATTTGAGGCGTTTCCGTTTTTTGGCTTATGAATAGAGCTGCTGCGAACATCCCAGTGGGAGTCTTTGTGTGGGGGACTGTTTTCCTTTCTGTTAAGTAAACACCTAGGGGTGGAATTTCTGATAGACAAAAGTTTACCTTTGCAAGAAACTTTCAAATTGTTTTCCAAAGGGGTTGTGGCGTTTTACGTTCTCACCAGATACGCGTGAGAGTTCCAGTTCTTCCTCATCGAGAGATTACTTTGCATTTCCCTGATGACTAGTGACCCTGAGCACCGTTTCTTGGGCTTATTTGCCATGTACGTATCTTCTGGGAGCAGTATCTCTTTAAATATCCTGCCCACTTTGGGGGTCGCCTGTTTTGTTATTGACTTTGGGGAATTATCTATGTATTCCGGATATAAGTCTTTTATCAGCTATGACATTTGCAAATACTTTCTCTCCATCTGCAGCTTGCCTTTTCGTTTCCTTCACGGTGTCTTCCAAAGAGCAGAAGTTCTTAATTTTAATGAGGTTCGCTTTCCTCCTTTTATGGGTGTTTCTTTTTCCTCGTAGGGTACTCAGACAGTGCAGTAGTGCCTGGCACATTACGAAGCATGTGATAAATGGCAGGTGCTATTGTTGTTACCAAGAAGGAGAAAACACCCCACACCAGATGGGGTCCACGAGCCCCTGCACCTCTCTCTGTGGGGCCCAGCTAAGGTCCCTTCTCCTCTCTGGGCCTCAGTTTCCTCACTCAGGCAGTGGGGGAGTTGCATGACCGGGTGATGTTTGAGAGCCCTTTATCTCCCCCGGGTTATAGTGTTAATATTCGCAGGAGGAAAAGGGGTCGGGATTGGGAGCGGGGACAGGGAGGCTTCTCTGCAGGGATCCGAAGCCCTGGCTCCCTTTCGAATCACCCTGCTGGGTGATCTCAGTGATGCTCTTGCAGGCGCCTGGGAGAGGGCGGAGTGGAGGGCACAGAGGAACCCCTCGCCCCAAAGACCTACGTGCTTCCCGAACTGCTCAGAAGTCAGGATTTTACAGGTGGAGGCGCTGAGGCTCAGAGAGACAAAGTCAAGGCTCAGAGAGATAAGGTCAAGGCTCAGAGAGACAAGGTCAAGAGGCGACAGAGCCAGATGGGAACCCAGGTCTGCGTGAGCCCAAAGCCCACACACCCCTGGTTCCAACCAGGCTGGACCCTGGAGGAGGGAAATCATGGAGTGGGCAGAGAGAGGGGAACTTGAGCCAAAGAAATGTTCCATCTGAAAGTCACAGTGCATTCACTCCCGAGCAGCTGCGAGTAAAAAATAGAGTGGGTTGGAATTAGCAGACCTTTTTTTTTTTTTTTTTTTTCGCTCTTTAATTTATAGCTCACTGGTTGACGTGCTCACTGGGAGAACGTCTTGCTCTCTGGCTTGGCAGCCAAGTCAATGACAAAGTACTGACAGCCCAGAACACCCTTCCTCCTCCGTGGGAGGTCACAACCGACACTGGGGGCTCATCTTCGTGCCTGGGCACCTCGGCAGAAGTGGTCCTTACGCAGGTGCTCCCCAGGTTTCAGGAAGGGGGGAACCCAACTGTTGGCCTGATAGTCACAATAGCCACTATTTCTGATGTTCCTTTCCCCAAACATTTAGTAAACTGCTTACTATTCTCTAGACGCTGGAGAAATAAAGACAAATTGAGCACGGTCCCTGTCCTCAGTCTGGAGGGGAGACAGTCACATGTACAAGTAATTGCAGGACAGTGTGACGGGAACCGCAGTAGCAGAGAGATGGGGGAGATTGAGCCTGGGTTGGGGCATCAAGGAAGGCTTCCTGGAGGAGGTGATATTTAAGCTGGGTCTTGAAGGATGAGTAGAAGGTCAACAGGGTAGCAACAACCCCCAGTGCCTGGTACTAGGCAGTGCTCATTGAACGATAGTGTTCTGTTCTGTTTCCTAGTGTTTTCTCAGATGTTGCCTCACCAGATTTCGTGCTTATCGGGAGGAGGAATTATGCCTTTGCCTTCTCGTGCATTCCCTACAGCGGAGAACACAGGACCTAGTCACAGAGCCGTGTCTCTCAACCTTGGCACCATTAGCATGTTGGTTGGATATGTCTTTACCTGAGACGGGGTGATGGGGGGTCACATCCTGTTCATTGCAGGATGTTTGATAGCATCCCTGGCCTCTACTCACCAGATGCCATTAGCGCCTCCTCCCTTTCCCTAAACAAAAATGTCTCCAAACCGTGCCGAATGTCCCTCTGGGGGCAAAATCACCCTTGGTTGAGAACCACTATCATAGAATATTCATGTAGTCATTCATTCATTTATTTAATCTTTTTATTCATGCATTCAACAAACATTGAGCACTCATTGCAAACCAGACACTTCGCTAGGCAGAAGGAACACGAGGAGGTATAACACACAGCCAGGGCCACTGCCCTCCAGGGGTTACCAGATGGAAGAGGTAAGAGGATAGGCAATAAGGTGCCATGGGGAAGCACCAAGCCTGTGGGGGCATGTGGGGTGGACGGAGCTGAGAGATGGGCATATTCCAGGAGGGCTCCCCGGAGGAGGAGACAAATAGAAATTAGCCAGGTAAAAGGGAAGACAGGCATCTAAGCTAAGGAAGAAAGAGAAGACACTTTAAACCGAGAAAATGGCTTAGGCAGAGACCTCCAGGCTTGGGCTAGTGCGACCCTTTCCTGGGGTGTGCAGCGGTTCCGCATGCCTGGAGCAGGCATCCCCAGGGTGGCTAAAGGGTGGTGCAGAAGGCCTCTGCTGTCATTGAGAAGAGCCTTTGCTTGATCCTGACGGCCACGAGGGAGCTACTGGAAGCTTCAAAGCAGAGAAAGAAGAAATACGATCAGATTGAGTCAGAGAAAAACTCTCTGGCTGCAAAGCGGCAGAGAGGGCCCATAACTGAGCTGCGTAAGTCACTGGGCTTGTGGCCCGGGAAGATGCTCTCGGAACATCAGAGGCACCTCCTGACCTTGGCCCAGCCTCGGCCTGCCCTCTGGGCTGGCTCTTGCCCCCCGCCTTGGGCAGCTGAGTCGGCATCTTAGATCGCCACCCCCACAAAGGCCTTTCGCCCATCCAGCGGTTTCTCGGCCCTGACAGCCGTGCAGGTCGACGTGGGGAAGCGTTTTATCTACACACGCCATTAAATCTGCCAAGAAGCCCTGTTACGTTTGGAGTCTGAAGGCTGGCGAGGGCGCGGCGTGCAGCTCAGCGCTGCACACTCGGAACTGCCGGCCCGTTAGGTCTCCCAGAGCTGAACAGGGAGGGACCGACCCCCTAATGGCTCGAGGACTTTGGTGTTATTGAAACCCCCTCAGGCCTGAATGATGCATGACTCACGGCGCGGCCCGGGCATTTCTCATTCCATTTACTTATGCATTGGGTCGCTCTCTCCGGGAAGGAAGGTAGTAAGTTTATTAAATATCAGGAATGGAAGCGGGAGACAGGGAAACTTTTTGAGCCCGTGGACTCGATTAATTCCGGTTGTGACATTAATTTCCAAAAGGCTCTTCTCAAAGATAGTTATGCACAAAACCACCGGTTTCAAATCTGGAGTCCGCCGATCCTAATATTCTTCGAAAGCAGCGATGGGGTGGTCGGGAAGGGGGCTGGGAGAGAGGCTACGGGGTTGGAAGCCCTGACGGGGAATTCCGTACTTAGCAGAACCGAGGCTGGATCTGCTAGCTGAAAGGTCAGGGTTTTCGAGCTTGAATGCATCGTTACACCTGCAGGACGACGTCCTGACTCTGGCCTCCAAGAGCCAGGTTGGCGTGGTCACCGCCGTCCTCTCCTCTGCCCTCTGGCCACACAGAACCCCGCACACAGCAGTCCCCCAAACACACCCGCCTCTTTCACATCCGGAACCCTCTAGCAGAACCCCTCCCCCTCCCCCTCATTCTCTGCCTCGCCTAGGACTCTGCCTGGCATCTCCCCTCCCAGAAGCTGCCACCGACCACCCTGGTTGGGCCGGCTGCCAGGGGCTCTCTAGGTGGCGGGATTTGGAGTCACTCAGACCTGGGCAAAAGTCCTGGCTTCGCCACTTAACTGGAGACTTCACCTCCCTGAGCCTCAGTTTCCCTATGTGTCAAACAAGGATAACCAAGTTTCTGCCTTACACGGTTGTCATGAGAATTACTACTGCAAAGGCTTTTAGCACTGACTTGCCACCATGTAAGCCCCAACTCACATCAGCAGTTGCTTCATGGCTTCATTTACATATCTGCTTCCCACAGCGTCTCAAAAAGAGTAGGGGTCCCATCTTTCATCTGTCATCCTCAGACTCTGATGCCACGTCTCACAAATAGGAGACTCCCAGTAAATATTTGCGTGAGGATCAAAAGAAGTCAGAGTGGGAACCAGAGCCATTTATAAGCTGGGCCTCGGTTTCCTCATCTGTAAAATGGGTATCCTGATAGTATCTATTTGTAGGGTCGCTGGGAGGAGGAAATGAGTTCATACATGGAAAGTGCTTTGGCACAAGGTAAACACTCCCCGAGTGTTACTCTTATTACTCGATTAATAAAACCAAGAAGCTGAATGATTTATTAGTTTGCTAATGCAGTGTGGAAGACGAAACACTTTTCATAGCGCATCGTGCATGATGGGGCGGGGGCGCTATTAATGATGAAATGGCTACGGCCACTGAGGCACCCCCACCTGCTACCTACCCGCTCCCAGGCCACCCCCAAGCCTGTGACAATGGGGAATAACGATTTGGTTTTTTCCCCTCCTAATCAGCAGAGTGCGGGCGTGCTATTTCACAGGCCGGCTGTTTAAGTGTGGACCTAGTTACAGATGACTGCCCTGGATGATGGGTTGAGGGGGCTGGGTTTTCCCTGTGTCCCCAATCAATCTGGAAACTGAAAAGCGGCCAGAATATTCATTTTCCACCCTCAGGCCCGCAGCCTGGGATTATTCTCGACAGAGGAGCTGTCGGGCCCGAGTGGCCAGGGGGAAGGCGAGGGAACAGAGGTCCACCTGGCATCCCGGGGCAGGAGATGGCGGACAGAGGCCGGGGCTTGAGCAAACCGTGTCCCCATCATCCATGAAGAGGCAGGACGTTGTTCAGAGAGGGCAGGAGGGGCTGGGGCTGAGGAGCGGGCCCCCATCGAGGAGGTCGATGCCAAGGTTGCGGCCCAGACACGAGTTAGCCTGAGGGCCGGGGCAGGCGTGCAGGCTGGCATTCCACGGGCACCTACCGTGAGTGCCGCGGGCAAAGCACTCGGGAGGGGAAACACAGGCGAACGTGCGAGAGCTAAAAATACACCTTCCATCTGGAAGAAGCTGCACGTCAGGGAACCGCGTTTACAGCGATGGCCCCGTGACAAGATGGCATTCATTCATTCACTCGCTCGCCCCTCATCCACTTCGAAGCCGTTCATCAGCACCCACGGCGAGGCAGGCATGGCTCCGATCTCTCGCAGGTGCCAACCAGGAGGAAAATGCAGTCCCTGCTTCCCAGGAGGCAGCGGCGTAAGGGGCCGGATGCAGAAAGCACATAAACAACAACAGCAACAGCAAGAACAGCAAAAAAAGCCATACCTGCTGTGTATTGGGCGCCAGCGAGGAGCCAGGCTTCGCATCGGTTATTTCGTTTAGTTCTCACCATAGCTCAATGAGACAACAGGTCCTATTTTCACCCTGGGTTTGCAGATGGCAAGCCCCAGGCACAGAGAGGGTGAGTCGCTGGACTTGGGGCTGTGCAGTTAGGAAGGAACCAAGACGCCAACCAGTTCCTTCCAACCCAAACCCCTGCTGGCAGCCACCAGGCTGCTCTGCCCCTTAAAATACCGGGAACGCAACACTCTGACGGCTGGGTCAGAGCCACAGAATGTCCCGTGGGACTTCTGGAAGGGGAGTGTCCACCCAGCTAGGGGGTGGGGCGAGCCCCTGGCAGTGACTTTAGGTCCCCCACCCCCAGCTCGCGCCTGCACGTTTGCACACAGTTGGTGGCCAGCGAGCCCTTGCTGGTTTGCACACAGTCGGTGGCCAGCGAGCCCTTGCTGGGTGACCTACAAGTCCTTCCAAAGCCTTTCCAAGCGTCGCCAGGCAGGTTTCTGCCCCTCTTCCTTCCCGTCACTCACAGAGCACCGTTTTGTCCATTCGGTCCGTGAAGAGGGATCGTGCTGATCCTCATTTTGCAGAGGGGAAAACTGATGCTCGTGAGAAGCGAAATCCAGACCTGAACCCGAGCCCCCTCCCGGACTCCGAAACTCAAGTTCTTCCCCTCAGCCTTAAGTGACCAGGGGACTGACTTAAGATGCGACCCCAGGCCCCCCCGACCCCGAGTGCTTGTAGCTCCGGCCCTGCCTCTCTCTCGAATCCAGGGGGCAATTCATCTCGCCCCGGCGCCTTGTCAGCAGGGAACGGCTGCGGTTTTCTGGCTCCCGGAGCCACCGGGGCTGTGAAACATCCTCCTTGCTCTCTCCACGCTGGCAAAACGCATCCTGAACCCGCTGGTGCGACTTCGGGCTGCCGCAGGGCGACCCAAACGCAAAGCCATTTATTTCGCCTCGTTCTCTACCCGCCCCAACCCCCGACAGACCCCCGGCCCCCACCTACAGCCCGTTCTCAGCACAGCTCAGAGAGTTCTGGTTTCCCCAGCCGGGCGAGGACTGGGGCTTCTTGAGACACGAATGTTCATTAAATTGTGGGATTTGTTTTCCTTTTATCGTTCGCTGGTGTTTCATGGGCACTGCTCCCCTCCCCCGCTACCGCCACACACACACACACACACACACACACACTCACACACGCACACACACACGCGCACACACGCGTGCGCACACACACACACGCACACACGCACACGCACACACGCACACACGCGCGCGCGCGCACACACACACATGCGCGCACACACACACACACACGTGCACGCACACACACACACGCACACACACATGCACACACGCACACACGCACACGCACACACGCACACACACGCACGCGCGCACACACACGCACACACACACGCACACACGCACACACACGCACGCGCGCACACACACGCACACACACACACACGCGCGCGCACACACGCGCACACACTCACGCACACACACACGCACGCGCGCGCACACACACACGCACACACACACGCACACACGCACACACACACACACGCACCCTGCTCCCTCTCCAAGGCAGGGAAGGATCTCTCTGTGTCTTCTTCCCATCGCATCTTGCCTGGGGCTGGGCGCATAGTAGATGCACAAGAAATACATCTGGTCAGCCCCACACCTTTGCTCACGCCGGTCTCCCTGTCTCATACACCCTTTTCCCTTCTCTTGTGTTTGACTTTTTTTGCAAAGGCCGAAACCACACAACTCCTCCTCCTTGAGGGAAGGGAAGTCCCTTTCATCAGGTGCCGACTACCTTCAGGCACCAGGTGAACGGGCTGGTCCTAAACGGACGACTTGGGACTCAGACCTGGGTGACGCAGAATCAGCCCCCTGCTTCTTGTCAACCGTAGGAACGTGGGCAACTCACTCCACCTCCCTGAGCGTCCGTCAGATGGGAACGGTGATAGTACCTGCCTTACTCGGTTGTTGGGAGGACAAAGAAGGTAATTATTTAGCAGCATCCGGTCCCGACCACACCTGGCAGACAGTAGACACTTAATTGCTTGAGGCGATTTAATAACAAATTAGACAATAACTTACATGCTGCCATTTACTGAGTTACTGCTGTGTTGTGGGCACTGGGCTAAGTCTTCTACATGCATCACTTGTTCAATATGAATTGAGCACCTACTATGTGCCAGGCACTGTTCTAGGCACTTGGGATTCATCAGTGAAAGAAAAATACAGGTCATAATTTCTTGCCCTCATGGAGCTTAAATTCTGATAAGGAGAGACAAATGGTAGCAAACATTTAAAAAAGTAAGTTACATAGAGTGTTCTGGAAGGCATCAGGTGCTGCGGAAGAAACGTGGAACGTGTCAAGGCAGAGAGCGGGCAACATGGTGGTCAGGGAAGGCCCGTGAAGATGGTGACATTCGACCTCGGTGTCCACCAACTCGCAGCGCAAGACTTGTCAGGGGAGACAGAGGAGCTCGCCCTGCGGCGGGAGCCCACGCACCCAAGCGAGGGAATGAGCCCTGTGGACCCCTCAGAGAAGAGCACCCAGGCAGGGGAACGGACGCACGCATTCGTCTTTTCATCCTCTCGAGCCGGGTTGCATATGATCATCCCCGTTGGAGAGCCAGTGAAGCTGAGACCCAGAGAGGTTCGATTCCCACGTGAGGGTCGCAGAGCCGGCAGGGAGCAGTCCTGGCTGGCTGCAAATCCAAGCAGAATACAAGACCTCGTCAGGACCGGGGGTTGGAGCCCCGCGTGATGAGGAGCTTAAGAGGGACTGTCACGGCCCCCACCGCTGCCCCAGCAGGTTTCCGACCCCCCATCAGTCGGCCTCCAGGAATCTGGCGCTGATTGTGTTTCACCTGGCTTTGCCTGTGTGGCCTCCAAGGGACCCGGCCCCCGCCAGAGGCGAAAGAAAGGGAAGCGTCACCTTGTCCTTCTGGGCTTGGCTTCTCTGTCTCGGAAAGCGCGACTCGGAACATCTGCTAAACGAAGCCCCGGCATATTAAACAGCCACCAAAACGCATTGTCGCCGCCTTCGATACATAGCAATTACACGGCGTGTTTTCTCATTAGCGGGAAATTGACACGGAGGCCATCCTGCTTTTTAAATTACTGCTGATCTCACTGCACCTGTTTGGGAAGAAGGCAGGAGGAGAAAGGAAAAAAAAAGTTGGTAATGACCATTTCATGATATTTTAAAAACAAATACTTCTAGAACTCCCTTAAAAATAGCTTTGGGGCTTTGGGGCTCCCGTCTTATTTTAAGAGGTGCCCCTTGGCCTTGTGCCACAGGCTGGTGGGACTGTCAGTGTCACAGGCTGGAATGGCTCACGTGTCTGGGCACAAGGGAGGCCCAGGGACAGGCTGGGCTTCGTCGAGTGTTATTAAAAGTGAGATGCCGTGATTAACTCGGCATTACGAGACCTGGTGCACACTGATGAGAACCGTCACACCTCAGAGGCTGATGGGAAACTGACTTCTTTAGGGGAGGGGAGGGGGGTGCGGATGCCTTCACAGGTGTCCCCAAAGCTCAGAGAGAGGGAGTCACTTAGCCAGATATCGCAGCTCTCCCCGAAGCTGGCGTTCAGACTTGCTGCTCAAGCTGGTCGCTGGGACCAAAGTCCCTGTTCCCTTATTTCTGTCTCAGTACACGGGGCCGCTTGTCATGCTAGCACAGCTGCTGGCTGCACACAGTAGGCACTCAATAAACACATCCTAACACTGCCTCTGTGCTGCTTCCTGAGACCCTCCTTCACTGACATCCTCTGGGCCTCAGGGTCTGACTTATTCTGCATGAGGCAGACTGTCCTGGGTTCAAGACCCTCTCCAGCTGGGTGACCTCGGATAAACCTCTCTACCTCTCTGAGCCTTCGCTTCCTTGCTTGGCTTGTGTCATCTTGTTGGCAAGAGCCACGTGCGATAATGGGGCTGAAAGTGCTTGAGGAACTGGAAAAGTAATTAAGGAACCACAACATTATTCTGAGTTGATCACTCCTTGGAGGAAGAGGTGCCCTTAACTCGATTCCATCTGCAAAGACCCAATTTCTAAAAAGGTCACACTCACAGGTACAGGGAGTTAGGACTTGGACACATCTCTTTAAGGGAGACAATTTCACCCACTATAAGGAGAAAGATGATAAACAAATATCCACTGAATATTAGGTGGGCACCATGAAGAAAATTCAGCAGGGTTAAGGATTCTAAGTGATGAATGAGCAGGGAAGGCCTCTGGGAGGAGGTGACATTGAGCAGAGAGAGCTGAATGAGTAAGTGAGGAAACAGCATTCAGGTTGCCAGAAGAGCACGTGCAAAGGTCCTGAGGCAGTTCCTAAACTGCCAGGATGTTCCAGGGATAGCAAGGAGTGGGATAAGGGAGGGGAGGGAGGAGATACATCAGGGTGATCATCTTAGAGGCTGAGGGTCTCTGCCAGAGAGGGGAAGCCGCTGGAGGGTTTTGAGCCATGGAGTGACCTTATTATGCCTTACATTTTACAAAGATCACTCTTGCTGATGCATAGAAAACAGATTGTAAAGAGGCCAAGGATGGGAGCAAGGATGGGATCCCCCGGGTTGCATGTGCGTTGAAGCTGTGAACCCCGCAATACCATGAGCCCACCTTAGAAGCCTCGGAATGATGGAAAACCACAGTGGCCTTTGATGGAAAAGAATCTCAAGCTTGTTTCCTGAGAACCCCGTGGTGTTCAGTCTCGGCCAGCCGCAGGGCCAGGAGCGAAGAACACAGGCTCCCTACATCCAAGGGACTTAGAGAGGAGAGCGAAAGGGAGCTCTGCGCATGCTGGGCTCAGCCACAGTGAGCTCCAGATCAGACGGCACGTGTTCCAAATGGAGCATCCGCGAGGTCGTACGGGAGCAGGTGGCACCTGCGTGGGGCCCTCTAAGGATGGGCGGGATTTGGCAGGAGGAGTTGAGGCGTGCACCTACCTGGGCTTGGAGGAGGCACCTTGGGGAAGGATGTCATGGGAAACTGAGGCAAAGCATATGTGGAGGTAGGAAAAGTTGGCACTTTTCATTGCTCCCTTCTTTTCTTTTCTTTTCTTTTCTTTTCCCTTCTCCAGTGCCCGTTATGGGCTAGGAGCTATCCCAAGCATCAGGGAAGCAATGATGAAAAAGCCCATTGCATTCCCTGCAGGAGCCCGGGGACTGGTGGGGTTTTCATGCCTGCGTGCAGCTCTGTTAAGGAGGAGAGAGAAACTTAAATACCAGAACAAGGGGGCTGTGCTTACTCCTTCAGACAATGGGGAGCCATGGAAGGTTTTGAGCAGGTGAATGATGTGATTTGAACTGGCCGAGAGATCATCACTGCACAGCATGCAGAGGACCGATTTGGAGGAGGCTGGAGGCAGGGAGGCAGGCTTGCACGCAAAAGAAGACTCGCAGTGCGCCTGTCTTTGTTGGGGCTCTCCGGTCTCCCCGCCCCTGTGCAGAGCGAGGCGGGGGTGGAGCATGCATCAGGGGAGGGAAAGTAGGCTGCAGGTCCGGGAAGGGATGAAGGGTTTCCATGGCAACCCTTTGCTTGCCGGTAGCCAAGGTAGCTATGCAAATTCCCCAGGCACCGTTCCTGTGGACCTTGAAGCCCACATCCCTGGCAGTGGAGAGCCTGACTTTGGAAAGACGGGAATGCCACAGAATTAAACGGGAAGATGGAGAGAGAGGAAATACAAAGCCATTCAGCTGGAACAGGGGTGCAGCTTGTGTACCTGTTCCTCAGCCTCCTCCTGCCTCCTCCAGACAGGGACTCCCCCAAGCCCACCCTTCCCCGCTTGGCGTGCATCCCACACCACAGGGGCCTGGGCCATCTGGAAAATGGGCTGATCCGAAGGTGCCTCTTCTGGGGGCTACTGTGATGATTCGCAATAGTTTGCCAAGCTCCCTACACCTGAGTCAGGTCAAAATGCCTCCCCCTGTTACTGTTCTCTGTGGCTTTGCTATTAAAGAATGCTGGCCTGGTCGTAGAACACCAGGTCCTCCTTTCAGACTGGCCACCGGCTGGCACGTGACCTTGAGAGAGTCACTTCCCTTCTCCTTAATCTCCCTGTTCTCCCGTGTGAGATGGGAGGGGGGGTGCTAGCTCCTCTCCTAAGCCCTGTGGGCTGTTTACACTTATTGTTGTGGTGGCTGTCACTGTCACCATTATTATTATAATTATTATTGCTGTTAGTATTACTATTATAGCCCCGGTACGGTTGATCCCTGCTACAGAGGGCAAAGATGAATACTGCACTTAGCTGAGAACGTGAAACTATTATACCAAAGAAGACAATGCCATACCCTTCTTCTTCCCCTTTTGAGACATAGTTGTATGAAAAGAATTCATGGAAATTAAATACTGTGTTATGTCTATAGGAAGTCAGGAGTTTTTGTGGGCGTTGAGACTTATTAGGCGCATCAGTGCTGAAATGTTCACTTGTCTTACTTAGTATTAATAATTGACTAAATCTCCGGTCCCTAAGTTCCCACATTGGATCTGGGTTGTACGTCCGTTTCCGTCCTAGACGACCCTAAGTTCAATTGAGAATCCTGAGTTCAGACCCTAAGAAGAGAGTCCTTCCTCCTGTAGGAAGACACATTCACCGGGACCGGGTGCAGTTCACCGCTGTGTTCCTAACCCCAACCCTAACCCAGTCTGAGTACTTGGCATGTAGTAGACACTCACATTTGTTGGAAGGAAAAAGAGGAGGGGAGAGAAGGGAGGGAGGGAAGGAAGAGAGTGGGGCACGTTGTTTCTGAGCCCAACACCCCCCAGCCATTAATCCGGAGAAGAAGGTAGAAGCAGACCCTCTCATACTTGTCTCGGTGGAATAGCCCACTCTTTCTCCTCTGGCTGCAGACATTCTCTCTTCCCTTCTACTCACCAATGTCCAAAGGAAAAAAAAATAATATTTCTAAGGTGCAAGAATAGCGGGCAAAGCTTCAAACCTGCTAGCGCTCTTCCTTACAACCGAGTCAATTAATCTGACATTTCTCCCAGTTGTTGTCGTTAATTGAATTAAATGAGATAATATTTGCTGAGTACTTAGCAGCGCGCCTGGAAATGTTTATTGCATAGCATTGAATCTGTAATGGGTAGCGACTATTAGTGTTGTTGTTGCTGCTCTTAATTAGGGTTATTAATAACCCCCTTCATTAGCAAAAAGCACTTTGGAACTTCTAACTCATTTGCCAATGCATTCCCTGCTGACACGGTCTGGGTCTCAGTTTTCCCATCAGACGATGGGGGCGACAAGGGGAACCAGCTGAAATTGTTGAGAGGCCGTTCACACAGTGCCGTGTGCAAGTGTGCTTTGCAGACCCCGACAGGCTTTGCAGACATCGAGAGTGTGCTATGTCATTGTTGTCTGAGTTGAGAGGTAGAGACAGGCTCTGCCTGTAGGAAGACCCCAGATCGTCACCCCAGGGTGTGCAATGACTGCCCGCCTGTGCTCTTTTTGCCTGCACTGGGCATGCACAAGGTCCAAGTAACCACGGGGCATTTTCAGGGCAGAGAGGCCCCAGTTATGTTATTAGGGAAATCGCTAAGGGTGTAGACTTGGACTTCACACAAACTGGATTCGACTCTGATCTCTGCTCCTTCCTCAGACAACTCACTCCTCCTCCGTAAGGAGTTGCATAGTGTCCCTCCCAAAATTCATGTCTACACAAAACCTCAGTGTAACCTTATTTGGAAATAGGATCTTTGCAGGTATAATTGGTTGCAGTGGGATCATATTGGATTAGGGTGGGCCCTGAATTCCACAGCTGGTTTCTTTCTAAGAAGGTCGTATGAAGATGCGCAGAGACACAGTCAGGGAAGACTGCCGTGCTGCCGTGTGACAATGGGGACAGAGACTAGGTGACGCAGCCGCGAGGAACTTCAGGGAAGGCCGGGAGCCACGAGAGCTGGAAGAGGGCAAGGAAGGAGTCTCCCTAGAGCCCCGACAGAGGGCACGGCCCTGTCGACACCGTGATTTTGGACTTCCAGCCTCCAGCACTGTGCAAGAACAAATTTCTGTTATTTTAAACTCCCCAGTTGGTGGTTTCTTGTTATGGCAGCCCTAAGAAACCAGCACACCCTCTCCAGGCCTCTGTTTTCTGTAAAATGTGGAGAATATAGTAGAAATCTCACATTTTGCTGGGAAGATTCTGTGAGATCATCCATGGAAAGCTCATGGAACAGTGCCGGGGATATAAATGGTCTCCGAATGATCACACACTAACTCCATCCTTGGTAGGACCCAGACTGACTTGGGTGTCTCTCCCATTGACGTCTCTGCCAACTCTCAGCCTCCGTGAAGTGTCCAGACAGTCACCTGACTCCGATCGCGAGGGCCGGAGCTCCGTCTGCACCTCCAGCACAGAGCCCCAGCCTGGACAAAAAGTTCACTGTGCGCTTGTGGAATTGCAGGGCAGGGACAAGGAGAAGCTACAGTCCCCGGATGGAGACTCTGAGGACTTCCCAGCGTCAGGACCTGCTGTCTACCAGGCACTTGGTAGGAGTCACACCAAGTATTCAGAATGCCCTCTGGTGTCAATGTCACTGAACGACCTCCCTAAGCCACGATGCCTTCATCTGCAAAATGCGGATGGTCACCTTCCTACCACACAGAGTCACGAGGAGGATTCAGGAAGGAAGCATCATGCCTTGCACATGAGTAGTTAATAACTGGGAACGGTTATTGGTAGCGTGATTGTTGCAATTTCCTCTTTTTCGCAGTTGAGAAACTGAGGTGCAGAGAGGTAAAGTAACTGGCCCAAGGTTGCACAGCCATGAAGCGCTTGATCCAGGACTTGGACATGGAATTCTGATGCTGACCTCATGCGTCTCAGGTCCTCTCTGCAGAAGCAACCTGCTGCCGGCTTTGAGCAAGGAGATGGGATGGTTGGATTGAAGGTGTGGTTTTCAACTCTGAAAGGTTAAGTTGATGTTACATAAAAGCCGACCCATTTTACTTGGTGCAAAAGGAATCTGGTTTTGAGGCCGAGAATCCCATGGGATGGATCCCACTGCAAACTTGGCACAAACCACCCGGTGGCAGAAGCTGCTACGTGAGGCCACCACCCTAGGGGACCCTGTCCACACCTCGTGCATTTCTTTTCTTTTTTTTTTTTTCTCTCTTGATGAAAATTGTCTTTTAGTATTTTGGAATTGTAACCTAAAGTAATAAGATTCAAAAAGAGTCATCTCCTGGCTGCACAAAAACTTTCCCTTTTCTAAAGTTTTTTTTAATTATTATTTTAATTGACACATAATTGTATACATTTATGGGGTGTAGGTGATATTTCAATTCATGTATGCAATGTGTAATGATCAAGTCAGGGTAATTAGCATACCCATCATCTCAAACATTCATCGTTTCTTTGAGATGGGAACATTCAAAATCTGTTCTTCTAGCTGTTTGAAAATATTGTTGTTAATTATAATCACCCTATCGTGCTATGGAACACTAGAACTTATTCTTCCTGTCTAGCTGCGATATTGCGTCTATTAGCAACCTCTCGCCATCTCCCTTCCTCCTTCCCTTCCCAGCCCCTAGTAACCGCTATTCTACTCTCTGTACTTCTGCGAGATCAACGTTTTTAGTTTCTGCAGGTGAGTGAGAACATGTGGCATTTATCTTTCTGTGCCTGGCTTCTTTCACTTAATATAATGTCCTCCAGAATTATCCACATTGCCTCAAATGGGAGGATTTCATTCTTTCTTATGGCTGAATAGTATTCCATTTTGCGTATGTAACACATTTTCTTTATTCTTCCATTGATGACATTTAGGTTGACTCCATCTCTTGGCCATTGTCAATAACGCTGCAACAAACATAAGAGTTCAGACACCTCTTGAACACACTGGTTTCTCTTCCTTTGAATATATACCTAGCAGTGGGATTGCTGGATCATATGATAGCGCTAGTTTTAGCTTTTTGAAGAACATCGTACTGTTTCCCATAATGGATATACTAATTTACATTCCTACGAACAGCGTATAGCAGCTCTTTCTCTGCATTCTCACCAGCATTTGTTATTTTTTGTCTTTTTGGTAATAGCCATTCTACTGGAATGAGATGATATTTCATGGTGGTTTCAATTTGCATTTCCCTAATGATTAGTGATGTTGAATACTTTTCTCATATACCTGTTGGCCAGTTGTATGTCTTCTTTCGAGAGATGTCCATGTAGCTCATTTACCCACTTTCTAATAGAATTAGTTGTTTTGTTGCTGTAGAGTTGTTCGAGTTCCTTGTACATTCCAGATACCAATCCCTTGTTGGACGAATAGTTTGCAAATATTTTCTCCCATTCTGTAGGTTGTCTCTTCACTCTGTTGATTGTTCCCTTTGCTGTGAAGAAGATTTTTAGTTTGTTGTAATCCCATTTGCTTATTTTTGCTTTTGTTGCCTGCATTTTTGAGGTCTCACTCAAACAATCTTTGCCCAGACTAATATCCTAAGACATTTTCCCTATGTTTTCTTCCAGTAGTTTTACAATTTGAGGTCTTATATTTAAGTCTTTAATCCATTTTGAGTTGATTTTCATATACAGTGAGAGACAGGGGTCCAGTTTCATTCCTCTGCATATGGATATCCAATTTTCCTGGCACAATTTATTGATAAGACTGTCTTTCCCCTCCCCCCCAATGAACATTCATGGTGCCTTTGTCAAATATTAGTTGGCTATAAACACATGGATTTATTTTGGGGTTCTCCATTCTGTTCCACTGGCCTATGTATAATGTACCATGCTGTTTTGTTTACTATAGCTTTGTAGTATAGTTTGAAGTCAGGAAATGTGGTGCCTCCAGCTTTGCTCTTTTTACTCAGGATTTCTTTGGCTATTTGGGGTCCTTTATGCTTGCATATAACTTTGGGGGTTGTTTTTTTCTCATTTTATGAAGAACATCATTGGTATTTTATAGGAATTACATTAAATCTATAGATCACTTTTGGTAGTATGATAATTTTTATATTTTTATTTTTTTTTTACACTTTTAAAACACACATTATTCTTTCTTATTTATTTTCTTTTTTTTATTTCAGCATATTATAGGGGTACAGATGTTTAGGTTACATAGTGTGATAATTTTTACAATATTAACTCTTACAATTCATGACCATAGGATGTCTTTCCATTTTTTTGTATGTCCTCTTCAATTTCTTCCATCAGTGTTTTATAGTTTCCCTTGTAGATATTTTTCACCTGCTTGGTTAAATTTATTCCTAGGTATTTTATATGTTATTTGTAGCTATTGTGCAAAACACAAATAACTACAAATAGGATTGCTTCCTTGATTTCTTTTTCAGCTAGTTTATTGTTGGTGTACAGAAACACTACTGATTTTTGTTTCCTGATTTTGTATCCTGCAACACTACTGAATTTGTTTCTCAGTTCTAAGAGTTTCTTTGGTGGGGTTTTTAGGGTTTTCTATATATAAGATCATGTCATTGCACACAGGGACCATTGGACGTCCTCCTTTCCAATTTGGATGCCCTTCCTTTCTTCCTTTTGCTAATTGCTCTGGCTGAGACTTCAAGTACTATGTCGAATAAGAACGGTCAGAGTGGGCGCCCTTGTCTCATTCCGGTTCTTAGAGGAAAAGCTTTTAGCTTTTACTTACTCGGCATGATGTTAGTCGTGTATGGCCTCTGTTGTGTTGAGGTGTGTTACTTCTATACCTAATTTGTTGAAATTTTTTTTTATCAAGAAGTGATTACGAATTTTATCAAATGCTTTGTCTGAATCTGTAGAGATTATAATGAGATTTTTGTCCTTGGTTCTGTCGATGTGGTCTGTCACATTTATTGATTTGTGCATGTTGAATCATCAATGCCACGTCCCCCAGAAGCTACTTCAGGGTCTGCAAAGACTGGAGGGGAGGTGGGAGGGTCAGGCATCATGGGTGCGTGTGCCTGGGGTGATACCAGCTCCGCATTCAGGTCCCCTCTTGGTCAGCTCAGGGCTGCTGGGTGGATCCTTGCTAAGGCAGCAAAGTGCTGCAAAGAGGCAGCGTCCCCTGAGGAGCAACTGTCATTATAGACACTGCTCAGTGGTGTTTGTGGAGTGGAAAACCTCCCCTGACGACCAGGCAGACTCACAGCCCCTGAGCTGGAGTGGGCATCTGTCTCCCAACACACATTCAGGTCTTGCCTGCTAGAGCGAAAAGGTAGACCTGGGTGGAGCCATTCATACCCCCGGCAGTAGGTGGGGATCTGCTGTCCACGCCCACTCCTCTCCCTGGGAGATCACCTCTACCCCCGCCCCCGACCTAAACCCACCGGGACAGCGTAACCCCAGGGCGATGTGTGCTACACCGCAGCAGCATCACCTGGGAGCTGGTTAGAAATGCAGAATCTCGGACCCCGTCTTAGACCTGCCGACTCAGAGTCTGACTTTAACAGATCCCCAGGTCACTCCTGGTGCACATTCAAGTTCAAGAAGCTGGGATAGCAAATTAAAAAAGGAAAGAGTTGGGAAGGAAAGAACCCTGGAAAGGAAATTATTTATTTTTTCAGTAATTTATGCACTTATTTTTGGTTATCCACCTAAAGGTCACACTGTAACTGAGACTCTCGAAAAACCTTTCGGCAGAATCATCCTCACCCCCAAATATCTGACAGCCTGCAGACGGCTTCCTCAAAACGGGCAAAGCATTAACGATAATGATAGCAAAGCGTCTTTGAGCCCTACCTCTGGGCCGGGTGCTGTGCTAAGAGTTCAGAGAGAATTATTTCATTTAATCCTCACCCCTGCTTGCAGAGGTGGGTGTTATTATTCTCCTGTATTTTTTCAAATTTAGAATCTGAAATAATGGGGCAAGTAAATTACAGGTTTGGCTTTGAACCAGGTCTTTCTGCTCCTAGGCCCCCCCCTCCCCCCGTGGCCTCCAGGATGCTCCTCCTTATGCATTAGAAGGACAGCCCCGGAATGGTCTTTGGCTTCGGCCCTCTGCTTCTGTGCACAACACGTCTGCTCACCCGCCTCTTGCATCCTTCCTTGTGGTTGCGCTGACCTGCTGCTGTTGCTGCTTAGGGGGCTGTTTCCACTGTCCCCAGACCTCTCTTCAGGACGGCCCCTCCTCTCGCAATGTCCGTGCTCAGCTTTCTCACCTGTCTGCATTAAAGGTGCCGGAGGAAAAGATATCAGGGCCTTGGACTGCTTCATTTTTCAATCTACAGGGACTAGCTCACTGCTTGTACATAATAGATGCCCAGAAAACACTTGTCAAGTTATTGATTCGATTCAACCATCATTTGGTTCATTGGCATTAGCTCATCATTACTTAGTTGGACTTTTAGTTGAAATTAGTTTATTGCATACATTCTCAATGGGGGCAATACTGGCCCCCCAGGGGACAAAAATTGGTTCTTGGCTTCCGGAGTATGTATAAAGCACTGCTCTACATATAGTGTGTAAATAAATATATAGTATATCCGCAGTATTAAATTTTCATGAAAAAAAATCTTAAAAGGCTCCTGGGATGATGGGTAACAATGGAAAAAACACAGATTTTATAAACATGGGTTTATCATATAATTCAATCAGAGTCTTAATTTTAAAAATCCAGACCACAAAAGCACAAAGAGACAGAGCACATAATTAAATAATTCACCAAGGATGAAACACAAGTAGAGAACTCGTGAGAATGTTAGTCCTTCACAGAGGTCAAGTGACTGCACTTGTAAGTACCCTTGAGGGACCACATTAAACCAACTAGATCAGCTTAGCATGTTTAAACCAACAACACTCGGTGCTGGCAGGGTTATTGTAACACCAGGAAGCTTAGGTGTTTTGTAGTTTGAAAGACCCCTTAGGAAAGCAACATGGCAATTCCGTCCAGCTAGAGCTATAAAAATCTCCATGCCCTTTGACCAAAGGATTTCATTCCAGGTAATTTCTGCTGGAAGATAGATTCGATGGTAGCAAAATTTGTATGTATAAGGTTGCTCGTTAGCTACAGCTAGCACTGAAAAAAAAAGGAGAGAACAGAGGGAGGGAGGGAGCTATGTCCAATACAATTAACACGAGTAAAACCCCCAACAGAGTATGAGCTTGGGTGAGTGCTCCAAAGATAGCAGCATCCCTATTAATTTTCCCTCTCAACCAGCAGTAAGGTTAAAAGAATCTGTCCTGCATTGGGGGCTTCAGGAAAGAGGGTAATGAGAAAGGTCTAGAACACAACTTCAGAAAGCGAAGACAGTAGACAGCTACCGACTGAGGCAGAGGAACATCCGACACACCTCTCTTTGTCAATGGGTGGGTGTCTCCAGGCATGAATTTGAGAGCTGTTCCCTGTCATTGGAATTCTATTACATGGCCCTGGCTCGTTGCCGTTGGGAAAGCCAGTGTTTCCAGTTTCCATGGTTACCTTGCATTGGTTAAAGGGGCCTCCAATGGAACCAACCTGGGCTACACTGTGCAGAGTAGTTCTGAAGAATACTTTCGAATTCTCTGTCCTTGTTTAACCACTTTATTGAGGTATAACTGGCATATGAAAAGGTGTAGATACTTGATATGTGCAACTGGTTGGATTTGGAGATGAGTATACGCCCGTGAAACCATCACCTTGAAGCCTCCACTGCTCATTTCCCTCTGGCCTGGGGATGCGAAGGCATCCCAAGACTTACCCATCTAAGCGCAGGCACATGTATGTACACACCTGCCCTTCGTTTCTCCTTGAGAGCCTGGCTAATGCTTTGAGTAGGTCCAGGCTGATTCCCTAAATGTTCCCCCTTGGGAAAGCCTTGATAGATAAGGAGATTGTTACCCCAAAAATTGAGGTTCCTTCATTTGTCGAGTAACAAACAGCTCTCCACCATACCGTGCATCTTGGTTAGTAGGAGCTTATGACTTGTAACAAGCAAGGAGCGCGCTGGGAGTGTTCTCCAAAGCGGCGTCTCCCAGAGGGAAAGTGGTGTAGAGGTTTTACGGAGCAACAGAGAAAAAAGAAAATGTGTCATCACGCGTGGGGGAGGGGTTCCACTTGCGCAGGCATGGTGGGTCGTCATGCTAGCACATCCGTCACACGTTACGGTAATGAAGCCGTAGCCCCTGCCTGGGGTGGAGACTTTAGCACAGTAATGAGAAACGTTCGCTCGAGTTCATCTAGAAGCCGCCAGCGTCTGCCAGGGGCGAGGTTTAGCTGGCTGGGTGGCTGCAGACCTTGCAGAGTTCTGCAAAACAGGCTGATTGCTCAAACTGGTTGAGTTCTTATAGTCCCCGGAGACCCTCTCTTCCCCCTTGCAAGAGTACACACCTTCGGGTGTGTAAACGTTAGACAACCTGGGATTTCGAAGTCTGAGTGGTGCCCCAGACAATGAAGATGGCTAACACCGACCCCCCTCCCCCAGTACATGGAAGAGAAGGGCTTTCCGGGGGTTTGGGGAGCCTGGGCGAAATTGCCAGCTCACGAGGCCAGCCTGAGAAATCAGTCGTGGCTACTGAGGATAACTTTTGCCAAGCTAGTGGGAATTAGATATTTCTCTGTCTGTACTGGAAAATCTCAGACTCCATCCCTGCCCGTAATTGCTGGGGAAAGAGTCCTGGGGCTGTCACCTCCACGCTCCCCTCCCCCAGCACAGCAACGGCAGCCCCAGAGGCGGACGGGGCAGGGTGAGCTGCAGCGGGTGTCTATGCATGAGCACGGACTCCGGGCAGGCATCGCGCCGGTCACCGGGAATCCCACGAGAGTGAAAGAGACAGGACTCCTGCCCTGACGGAGCACAGTCACATGAGACGGACAAGCAGACATCATCTCACGTAAAAGTCGTCGTGCACTTACATCTGTGCGCTCCGGACTGATGTGAGAGCACAGGAGGAGGGTTGAACCCGTCTGGGAGATCGAGGGAGTGAGGGTTAAGCTGAAGTTCCAAAAAGGATTAGGAGGGAAAGAAGCAGGGAGCAGGGAAGCAGGAGGAAGGGAGTTCCACTGGCAAAGTCCTGTTGTCTCAGTCAAGCTTCTCCTGCCCTCTCTGTGCACAAAAGGAGACGGAAAAATAACCGAGCAAAGATAAAAATGGGGAAGAGGGTGAGCAAACAGGTGGAGACGGGAGCAAATGAAGAGGAGACCAGGCGAGGAACGAGAAGCAGGTAAGTGAGTGGGGTGTTCAGGGGTGAGGGGGAGGCGACTAAACCAACAAAGCAACGTGGGGACGAGAAATGAGCCGGCCAGTGAACAAAGGAAGTGGATGAGAGGCCGACCGGGTGAGGAGGAAACCGACAGACGAAGGAAAAGCAGGTTTCCTCCACTCCAACATTTCCCCATGGCCGAAAGGGTCTAAGGGTTCTTTTTGAATGAACGGAATGTAGAAAACACAGAAGCGGCATTCATGCTCTCTCTCTCTTTGCCATAGGATAGAGGTTCTCAGCCTTGTTGCGATGTTGGAATCACCAGGAGAGCTTTGAAAGGCACAGGTGTCTTGGTGCCACCCCAGAGAGGCTCATGTAGTGGGCTGGGACACAGCCTGGACATATAGGGGTTGTTAAAAGTTCCCCAGGTGACTCTCATGGACTTCCAGGGCTGGGAACCACTGCCACAGGGCGCTGGTTCCATAGTCTGGTGCCAGGACCAGCAGAATCAGCGTCACCTGGGCCCTTGTTAGACATACAAAATCTCGAATCTTCCCCCAGATCTCCTAAATCAGAAACGGTGGGGCAGGGCCGGGCAATCTGTGCCTTACCAAGCCCTCCTGGGGGATTATGATGCTCACTCGGGCCTGCTAGCCGTGGCTGTGGACGGCATTTGTCATCTGCTGAGATTCCTTCCAGGGGAAACCTGTTCCTACCGCAGCAGAGAAGGTTCAGGTTGGATGCAAAGAGGGACAAAGTCTGGGTCCTTGGCATGATTATCAGACCCACCATGGTCTGGGCCAATGGTTCTCAACAGGGCTGGGGAGCAACTTTGCTCTCCAAGGGACATCTGGCAATGTCTGGAGACGTTTTTGGTTGTCCTCACCCAGTGGGAGTGGAGTCACTACAGGCATCTAGTGGGCGGGGATCAAAGATGCTGTTAAACATCCTACAATGCACAGGACAGTCGCCCACCACAGAGAATCATCATCCAGCCCAAATTGCAAGAATGCTGAGGCTAAGGAGCCCCGGTCTAGGTAGATGCTCCCAGCAAGGCTTTAGTCTTAGAGAGAAACACCCAATACTAAATGCTCTCTTCCTGATTTCGTTTCGGGAAGTTCCGAGATGACGGGCCTGGAAGGAACCTTGCAAAATCCCACTGAACTCCTTCATCTTGCAGGACAGGAAACAAACCAGAGAAACAAAGTTATTCCCAAGGTTTCACAGAACTCTTCATTCCTACCAGTTAATTTGTTCCATAAATGCTTATTGAAGATTTACTCTGTGCAAGATACTATGGTGACATGAAGGATACAACGACAGACTAGACAGGTGATTCCTGCCCTCATGGAGCTCACGGTAAACAAGGACATCAGGACCATTTACAGGATTTTTTTATTTAAAGTGGCTGGAGATGGCCCTTCTGAGATGGCACTTATGCTGAGATCGGAGGGCTGAGGAGGCACGATCATGGGGAGAGGGCACAGGTGGCGTGGAGACTGGCTCCTCTGAGTTATCCCAGCCTGCAAGGAAAACCTGGCTTTTTCCTGCAGCCGAGCATCTGCTTGCTGCTGGCTGATCTGGAGGGAGTTGCCAGAGCTCGGAGGAGAACAGGCATTTAACTCCAGCCAGCACTCAGCGTCGTGTAGAAACCCCAGGGAGTTTATCACATCTAAGACCCCGATAGCATCTGTATTAGAAACGAGAATCCGACCGGACTGCTTATGAAAGATTAGCTTTAGTTCTTTCAGGAGAACAAATGGCTTATACCAACTCTGGCCGGCGTTATCGGCCTGCACCTGCCAGCCAGCCGCCCTCTCCCTCCATCAAGACGGCCACGCGAGGACTTCTGAAATGAGTCTGTCATTTCCAATTCACTCACACTACACAGGCTTTTGTGAGCATCCTCTCTGCCCGCATCTGGGTGGAGAGCAGTGGAGGGGGAACCAGCAGAGAAGGTACATTCTCTACCTTTGAAAGACACAGGCTCACGGGAGAGTAAGTTTCTTATAGATGCGTTCATTCAGCAGGAGCTACTTGAGTGTAACCCCCTGTGCCAGGCACTGCGCCCCGTGCTGCGGATGGAGAAAGGAAAGACCAGCCCCACACTCACAGGGCGTGTATCAGATGCGCAAATCGCTACAGGACAGTGTGAGAAATGAGCAGGGAGTCATTAACTCAGCCCAAGAATCCAAAAGGGCTTCCTGGAGGAGGTCATGCCTGAACTGAGAGTTGAAGAGGAGTTAGCGGTTAACCAGATGCAGAAGAGAAGTGAAAGCACCAGCACAAACCAAGCACGGATAATATGGCACATTTGACAGCAAGGAAAATGGCACTGTCTTAAGATCGTCGTGTGAATTATCTCGTTTACACTGCAACGACCTTCTGAAGTAGGCACCACTATAGTTTTTTTCCTGTGTTTAAATGAGGAAACTTGGGTATAAGGATGTTACATACAGTCAGCAAATTGTGGATCTGAACTGAGGCAGTCTAACTTTTGGACTTATATTTCTAACCACTATGCTATATACCACATCTATCTAGAAAATGCAATATAATTCTATATAATTAAATGATTAAATTATAAAGGGTCTAGGGTAAGGAGGGGAATAGGGGAATTGAGGCTATAAATGTAGGTCCAGACTAGCTTTGAAGAGCCTTATACATGATGTTTGAAAAAGTCAGACCTTATTCTAAGGGAAAAGTCTGAAGGATTCTAAGCAAGGGAGTAATATGGTCATATTTGAATTTTAGAAAAATTGCCATGAGAGAGGGATCGACTGGGGTCAGGGCAACCTGAGTGAGGAGGCTGTCGTGATCATCTAAGGCGGGAGATGACCGTAGCTTGGGCCAGTGGGCACATTTGGTGGCGGTAAAGGAAGTGATACAGTTAAAAGAAGGAACGAAACCTTGTGATTTACCAGCTATGGAGGGAGCAGAAATGGGAGAATTTTAGATTTCTAGCTTGAGCTAGGACTACCGCAAGAGCTGAAATGAGAAGAGAAAAATGTTTTAGCCCAAATGAGAGAAAGAAAAGCACTTTGGAGTACGGTTAGTGTGAGAACGTGAAGACGATAGGGTACCGATTCCTGATATCTCTCGACCCTTGGCGGTCTTGGAAAGAATGGAGGCAAATATCGCATGCCTACAGCGATGATTTCAGAATAGAGTTATGCCTCGAAGGGCAATCTGAGGAGTCGATAAAAGTGAGGAACACAAGTGATCGCAGCTGAAGACCACTCTGCTCTAACTAGCTTTCCTTCTTCACTCAGACCATCAGGAAAGAGCAAAAACACAGGTCCAAAGCAGTCAGGAAAAGGAAAAATTGAGTACAAATAATGAAACATCGGGAGAGATCATGGCAGAATAAAGGGATCAGGAGGGCAGTAGAGGAGACTGGACTTGGAGAGATACCCTGAGATGTCTCAACACAGAGGTAGGAGATCTTAAGGGCACGATCTCTTCGGGTCGCTGTCCACCGCAGAAATCACCCCAGTAGGTAGCGGAGATGGCCCCGCAGGCTGCTGTCCACAGTGCTGAAGTTGCACCGTGCTCCAGGCTGCTGACGGTGCCTCCTCTGTCTGGCATGCCGGCCGTATCTGCCATATCTCGCCCAGTGCTCACAGCGTCTCTTAATTTCTTGATGAAAAGTTTGTGATTTACGTTCTATGAAAGAAAAAAAATGAGCCATGGCTTATGAGTGACCACGTAGATCTCTAATTTTATGAATGTCTGATTATGTTTTCAACAATTACAAAATGGTTTTCCTTTGGGGAACTTGAGTGGAGAAATAATTACCCCTCTCCACATCCTGATTTGACTGACATACTTAAGTTTGGTACAAATCTAATGAAGGAAATTATTGGGTAAATTATACACGATCCAAAGATAAACATCAGTTTGAGGCATGGTTTTATGTATTGAACATTTACTACATTGCAAGGAATCAAGAGCAGGGGGTGTATTGACGAATCGTGGTCCTGCCCTCATGAAACTTACAATCCAACAGGGACGACAGACATCAAACAAGGAGTTACAGAAGAAATGATTCTCACACATAGGAGACAGGTAGTGTGTGCCTACTACCCACAAGGTATGCGTGCTCTGAGAATACAAAGTTGGTCAAGGCAAGGTCTTCCACTCTTCCAAAGAATATAGCTGGGAAGGTGGGGTGAACACAGATAAAACAGAAAGAGTGGTTCGGACAAAATGTATAAAAAACAGAAAGAGTGGTTCGGACAAAATGTATACAAGTATTTCAGAGAAGTCAGATTGGACTGGGGTGATTAGGAGCGGCTTTAGGGAGGAGGTAGGATTAGTCAAGAAGGAGCAACAAAGGAGGACCCATGGCCTTCAGAAGTGAGTGTCTCATGGGTGAAGAGGAGAGAGCCCACCTGGTCAGGAATCAGAAAGAAATAAGGTGGCAGAGGTTAGTTTGACCCAGTCCTGGAGGGTCTTAGAAATCTGGTCAGACCATTTGGATTTTATGTTGTTTCCACGGCAGGAAGTGAGTTGTACTAGATCAAAGAAGAATTCGGGGACTCATAATCTGGTGGCCAGGTGTGTCATAGAAGATATATTTAAAAAAAAAAAAAGGAAATCCACAATCCTTCTTGGGAGAAGAGGCACATGTGTGCTGGGTGTGAGACTCAACCACACATCTCCGCGTGTCAATCTGCAGAGATCCCCAGGGAAAGGGGACAAAAGATATCGATCCAGATGTGGAAAGGAACTAGAATGCAACCCGCGAACTCAATCATTCATTCATTTACTCAAGCGTTTATTCAGCCTCATCTATACGCCTACATCATAGCTGCTGGTCCTGGTTTTGTAAACACAGACATCATTGCCACATTCAGGCTTCTTTTCTAGTAGAAAGGACGTATTTAGACGGTACAAGCACAGGGAGATTAGGGAGCAGGTAATCGGGGAGCTGAACTAGTCTAGAAAGCTATGGAGGTGATGTTGAAGCCAAGAAACTAAGATCCCGGTAAGAAAGATGAGTCAGCAGAGACAAAGAGGACCGACAGGGGCACAAGTTGGTGGGGGAGCTGCTGAAAGCCAAGGATGTGAAACCCAAAGTATTTGTCAAGAGAAAGCTCTGTCCCTAAAGAGAGATCAACATCAGGTCACCAGAGTCTCAAAGCAAATCAGAAAGAAGAGGAAATGGTTCGAGCATACGACGGAGAACTTTGGCTTCTTTTCGATCCACGAATAATGACTAGACGCATATGTTGGGCTGCCACACCCCGCTTTCCCTTCTTCCCACAGACCTGCCCTCCTCGACTAACTCCCATTCAGTCTTGGAATTGATGCCATCTCCTCCAGGAAGCCTCCCTGAGCATCTGGCACCTGTTCCCCTAAATTCCTATCGAAAGGGCTCTTGTACCACTCAGCACCCCCAAGTTGCACATGGTCTACTGGATGCCAAACACCACATTGGCTCTTCCCTTGGTCTCCTTCCCACAGCCAGGAGGCAGATGTCATTACCTGGGTACTATAATCATTGCAGAGTCCACAGTCCTGGATTCTAAAGTCAGCCCACGGCTTGCTGTGCAACCTGGGGCAAGTATGTTTACCCCTCTCAGCCTCCTTGTCTTCATCTGTAAAATAAGGCTGGCAGGCGTAGCCCCTACCTGTCAGAGCACGTGGAGGGTTAACGGAGACATGTGAGTCAATCACTTAGCACAGGGTGCCTGTCCTTCCATGCCTCCACGTCACTGGACGAGGAACCAAAGACTAAGATAAGCAAAATAAGGCACCCAAGGTCACTCAGTGCATAAGTGGCAGACCCTGGATTTGAACCAAAGTCTCTCTGACTCCAGAATCCACATTCTGTGCATCCCGCCGTAATGCCTTTGTTGGTATCATTTCATCTTCTTAAACCATGCATTTACAGGACACAGACTCTCTGTTCAGCTCCGCACAGACATTATTTCACTTAACCTTTCCCAGCAACGGTCTGAGATAGACAGTTTCCTCTTTCTGCAGTGACCTACATGACAAATCCCATCTTCCCTCCCAATCCGGCCCTTACTCAGCATTTTCTGTCTCAGGAAACCCTCCACTCTCCAGCTGGTTGCTCAAGCAGAAACCCTGGTGTCCTCCTTGACCCTTCGGCCCTTCTCAATCCACTCCCCTCACCATATCCAGTCCAATCCCAAGACCTCTTGACCCTAAATGGAATCTACCCTAAATCTTTTTTTCTTTTTTTCTTTATTCTTTTTCTTCCAGAATATTACAGGGCTACAAATGTTTAGTTACATATATTTCCTTTGCCCTGCCCGAGTCAGAGCTACCAGCATGCTCATCCCTCAGACAGTGTGCGCTGCACCCATGAGGTGTGAATATACCCATCCCCTCCTCCCTCCTCAGCCTCCCAAAAGTGCTGGGATTACAAGACTGATCTTAACGATGTCGTGGACAGTGCCCCAGGGCCCCACAAGTCTCACTCCCAGAAGCCCCCCTCTGCGGCTGGGTCCCCTGTAACCTTATCCTGGGAGGAGGTGAGGGCGGTATAGTTGGGGCGAGCTTCCCCTCAGATCACTCTTTGCACCTCTCTTGTTGACCTGAGTTGCCTTAGCTCACGCTCTGTCCTATTCCAGTAACCCGGAAAAGTCCTCGGAGCCTGATACGAATTCACATCTGCCTTGCGTGAACACAACCTCCCGCAAGCAGGTTCTGAGCCGGGAAGGAAATGAATGCTTCCACCAAATTAGGCCAAGTAATACCCGTCTCCTCTAGGGGGAAATTATTTTAAATAGCATCAAAATCAATTTCCATGCCATTAAATATTCTGGTCTGTGTTTTAATTGAGACGATTACATATTCCCCAAAAAAGACAAGAGCTATTTGAAGAATCGTGTCTTTTCTCTCTCCCTCTCCCTGGAACTGACAAGGAAAGCACCTCGCGGAGCCGCAGACCACCCGTTGGCCCGCCTTGGTTCCTGTCCGTCCTTTTTACCCCTAACCTGGTTTATCGCTTTTCGTTAAGAAATAAAAATGGAGCTCTGAGAGGCACCCAGGGCACTGGGAACTCTGAGTTCTTCAAATAGAATAAACCAGGTCATTCTCTCTTCTCCTCCTGAAGGGCTCGGGTTTGCAGCTGGCGGCAAGTGGTAGCCGCCACTTTTGATGTCCCAGCGGGAGGCAGGTGTGTTTGGTTAAGAGGGCGAGGGAGATGAGGGTCACCCTCAGCCTTTGCGGCTCCCAGGCCCTCTGCTATTCGGCACACATTCCAGGAGCATCTTCTATGATGCAGGCAGTCACTCCGCCTCCCTGGAGGAGCTCTCCGTCTGGTGGGGAGATGTGCCTGAAAACAAGTCATTAAAATGCGACATACCAAGCTCTCCACCCGGCTGCCACCCGCTGCCGTCGCGGACGTGAGCCGTGCGCAGCCTCTCAAGCTGGCCGGGGTTACCAAAGTGCTGGGCAGGACAGCTTGCAGGGACAGCGTGTGTAGGTGCACATGGAATTTATGGACGGCACGAGCCGCTCCATCATCCGCAACGCGACGGGCCCCCAGTACGTGGGCGATGTGCTTGCCCTGTTAGAGTCAGAGCAAGAGCACAGAGACTGTGCTAAACTTGGCCTCTGAGTCCTGCATGTCAGGTCGACCAGTTAGCCCATGGGGTTGACCTGTGACTATTAATAAAGCATTTTTATTTCATGTTTAAAAAAAAGAAAAAAAGCAACATACTAGGAGCAAGAATAGAGACCAGGGCCCTGGGAAGTGTCCCCAGAGATCTCATCCTGGCTGCAGTTCATTAACTGTGTCATTCTGGCTTTATTCTAGACTTAGGCCAGAGGCCAAGTCGGTCCCATTTTCTCTGTGTCCCCAGTGCCTAGAAGAGTGACCAGCACAGAGTAGGGGCTCAATCAAAATTAAATGAACAAAGCAATGAATGAATGAATGCAAGGTGCTACCAGAGCATGTGAAGACGGCTCTACAGAGAGAAGATGTCAGAATCAAGATGCGTAGAGGTTCACCAGATGTCCAGGGAGAGGGAAGGTCTTGCGAGCAGAGGGAACCATGCATGTAAAGTCATAATAACATAATCAAATCAAGAGCTAACATTTGTTGAGCATTTACTATGTTCTAGGCTCTTCACATGCATCTGCTCGTTGCATTCTCACAACTACAGTATGAGGTGGTACTCTAGTACCCATTTCACAGGTGAGGAGACTGAGGCATAGACGTTAACTCTCCAAGCTCATGCTGCTAAAAAAAATGGCAAAAATGTGATCCAGTGGCTTTAGTGACTCTGTGACTTCAAGCTCGGCTGTAACCACTAGGTTTTCCTTCCTGCTCTTCCAAAACATGGGGCTTGGAAAATGCCAAGGGATTTGATATGGCGTAGGGTGAGTGCCGGAAGGTAGGACATGAGGTTGGCAATACACTTCAGGAGAGCCTTGAACGCCAGGCTGAAGATTTCCCACTTCCTTTTATAGGGTAGTGTTCCCCAAGCTGGAATTCCATGAGATGCTGTTTTACAAGATGTAAACAAGCGAGACGTGGCTAAAGGGAGGCGTGGGAGGGACATTGATGTGCGAATGGTTTGGAAAACATGGCTTCCGTTGAGCTGAACACATTTCCTTCTCGCTGCAGCGCTTGTCAGAGCCTTTACCAAGAAGGTGGGCATTTTAATTGTGCAAGAGGAGGAGCAACCGTCTTCCAGCTTACTTCCGTGGAGTATTTCTCAATAGCCCACAGAATGATGAACTTGGGGACAGCTGGCAGGGATGACAGAGGTCCATGGAGGACATGCAAGGGGCAGGGTGGCGTGGTCAGATGAGAGGGCTCCTGATGGCTTTGGGAGTTAGAGTCGGAGGGTTCGCTGAGTTCGAGCCCCTCCCAGGCAGGATATGCCGAAGGCCATTGCGGGGGCTCTGGGCCCGCCTCTGGTCCGTGGACATCAAAGACAGGCTCCTACTCACAGTGGGTCCGGTGGGGAAGACACCGAATTCACGTGCATGGCGTTACCCAAACAAAGCCATGCTGCCTCTGTACAGAACAATGGGCTGGCTTTTCAGGGCAATTTAATGACGGTGGCAAATCGCCCGGGCCATCAATTAAATTCCAGTCCAATTTCCTTCCAAAGCACTCTCCGCCTTGGGAGTTCCTTTTTCACGCAGAACAGATCTGGCTGACGAAGCAGGAAGATGGATCGGCCAAGATGCAGGATGACTTTGTCTTCCACGAGGGCGGCCAGCCTCTCAGATCTCGTCTCTCGCCTTCCAAAGGAGGACACCCCAGTACGAACAGAAAATCAGATCGCAGAACATTTTTAGAGTGATGACAAGAGTCTCGCTTAGCCTAGCCCCTCCCCCCATGTTTTCCCTAAGGGGAAACTGAGGCTCAGCAAGGCTGGGCAACATGGCCAAGGTCACCCGACTGTTAAATCAGCTTCCTAAACTGGCTTCCCAGTTTTACTCTTTCTCCAGGTTAGTACACTCCCCCGCAGCAGCCAGAGGTACCAGACGCTTAACGCAAGCATGTGGCCCCTTGTGCTAAAAACTCTCTAAGCATCCCGGTAAGCTCAGAGTAAAATCTGACGGGTGGGAGCCGGGTGCACACTGACCAAGGGTCTCCACCTCAGCGCCGCTGACATTTGCACTGCTGAGTTCTTTGTTGGCGGGGGGAGGGGGGGGATGCCTGTGTCGTGCACCGTGGGGTGTTTCGCAGCATCTCGGGTCTCTGTCTACTACGTGTCTGCAGCACCCTGCCACAGTTGTGACAATTAAAATTGCCAAACGTTGCCAAATACCCCCTGGGGGGGAGGGTGTGAGCAAAATTACCCCCAGTCGAGAACCACTGACCAAAGGAAAATTCTAAAAAGCAAGATGTGTTTAAAGGAGGGTTAGGGAATAAATGTTGGCTGGTTTGTTGACCGAATATGAGACCTTTGGCACAGCCCTTTATCTTCTCCAAGCCTCAGTTTCCTCATCTATAAGATGGGAAGGATAATTTCTCTCCCACAAGGTTTTTATTCCAAGGTGTACCAAATGTGGGAAAGTGCTATAAAAATATCACATGATTAACTGTTACCCAGTTCAATGCAACTGTACTGATGTAACGGCATGGTTGGGGTAGGGGGTGGGATTATGGGATATAATTTGCTCCATGCCCAGAAATCCCAAAGGCAGTGGTTCTTAAATGTCAGCAGGAGCTGGGCACAGCGGCTCATACCTGTAATCCCCACACTTTGGTAGGCTGAGGCAGGAGGATCATTTGAGGCCAGGAAGTTTGAGACCAGCCTGGGCAATATAGTGAGACCCCATCTATGAAAATAAGAAAAAAATTTTTTAAGTCCATGGGCATGTGACTCACCTGGAATACTTGATAAAAATATAGATTCCTTGTTTATCTCCCAAAATTCTACTTCAATGAGTCTAAATGAAGCCTAGGAATTTGCTTTTTAAAAATCAGCCCAGGAGATTGTGCTGCAAGTGATCTTTTGAAAAACACTGGTCTGGGAAGTCTCCCCCAGAGCCTGCACGAGCTCTCTAGAGGGTCCAGAACGTAAACAAATGCACAAGCCTGGAGTACGGGGAGGAGAAGGTGTCACCCACACTGTCCCAGGGTCAGCACTGGAGCCGCGACCTCACCGTTTGGGGGTCTGAGCATTCATTGCATTTTCTGTTTCCCCTTGGAAATTTGAGGTTAACCTCAATCTCTCACCCCCTCCCACCCCACCACCGACTCTATTTTTCATTTGCTGCTTACGCAGCGTGGCTGCCTCCCAAACGTATTGTGATGCTAACATCGCCCAGTCTCTGATCAAAAATTATGGCAAAGCATTGTCTTGTCATGAGGCTAATAAAGCATGTTATCCTGCCCGTCACAGACGCTGCCCTACAGATGCCGTTCGCTCTCCGCCAGGGCCCCACATTAATCTCCCTTCTCTTGGGCTACGAGGAACAGAATCTACCGTGGGAAGATCAATATTGCATTATTTCGGCCACCGGTGTTGTACCAGCTGCGGCAGATGAGTTGTCATTCTTGAGTTACAAGCCTAGTGCAAAAGGGGAGACCACCAGAAAAAGAGGGAAGAGAGACCATCCCAGTGGGGAACGGGAAAGATGCTATCGTGGAAAAAGAGTCAGAGGACCAAGGACACAAGAGGTGATAAAGGCCACCTGCCCTGGCGCTGGGCAGCCACAGGGGTAGCGCTTGAGCCTGCTTTCAGAAGTTTCGTGATGATGATTTCATTTTTCTGAACCTCAGTTTCCATATCTAAAAAATGGGCCCAAAAAATAGCACCCAACACAGAAGGATTGAACACAGTGATAACGCATGGCAGAATGTCTAGCCCGATTCATGGCACATTAGCAAGGGCTCAATTATTATTACTGAGATATTATTCTCGTTAGTGTCGCCGTCATCCTCGTTACTTTCTGGGTAACACTGGACAAGTCACTTTCCCTCCCTAGGTCCCCAATTTCCCCAATTCTAAAATAAGAATTTCTTTACATTTCTAAAAAAAAAAAGCCCAAGAAACAAAAACAAGAGGCTTAAGCTGTAATAGCAAAATTATCGGAGATTTTGAAAGAGATGCTGGTGTTGAGAGTTGTGACGTGTGGCACACGTGTATGTGCGTGTGTGTTTCTGAGTATCAGAGAGTTAAGCACTCTGGTGGAAGAACCAGCATATGTAAAGATACGTTGGCAAAAAAATAAGAGGCGCCTTTGTAGGAGAGGAGTTGTGGACGTGTCCTAGAGAGAGGACGTGGATGCGGAGCTTTCAGAGATTTAAATTCTGTTGCAAAATTGCCCACTTCATTCTTCATGTTTCTCCTTTATCTCTTCCTCGTCAAGGTCAGGTTGGAGAGAGGAGGAAGCAGGACCCCAGCTTAAAGGCTGGTTGCCTAAGTCTGGCTCCCTGGGAAAAGCCCTCCCTGATGCCTACGGGGACCCTCGTCGTTCCCCGCCCCCTGCCTGGACTCCCGTCCCTGGGCAGCCACAGCGAAACCTCCTTACAGGCGCACCCAGCCCCCCGGATTCATTTCATGCTTAATTAAAGAGGGCGCTGAAAGGAGAAATCCCCATTCAAGGATGTAATGAGGTGTCCAGCAATGATCCAGACGCCAAAATAAGGATGAGGTGTGGGCAGTCGACCCCTGCAAAATGAAATTTTGTGTTGGAATAATGTCTGATTGGCCTCTCTGGATGTTCATAGGTTTGCGATTGTTCATTGGTTTGCGGTTTTATCCAAACTATTCATTTGGTGCTTAGCACATAGCTTCATCTCCAAGTCCTTGAAGGACAGGAGCCATAGAACAGCCATGGAAATAGAAATTAGTATTTATATAAACAACATTAGGTTTCCGGAGGTCTGCTAGTTACTGCATCATACGAAAGCAGCTGAATGGATTGTTTTTATCAAAATTGGAAGATGCACACTCAGTCTTTGGCAGGAGCTACTAAATACAAAAATGCCATATCCTGTGGTGGGCATCCTGTTGGAAATATACCTAACAGAAATGGGTATACATGCACAAAACCATGCCATAAAATATTTACAGTTGTGCTATTCCTAGTAGACAAATGCAACCTAAATGCCATCACAGCAGGATGGGTAAACTGTGGCGTAGTCACAGTTTGGAATATCACGGTGGAATACCACGCAGCCATCAAAAGGGAATGGACCGCCACCGCACGCAACACCAGCGATAAATCTTACAAATACAACGCTGATTGAAAGAAACAGGATACAAAAGATAACATATTGCATAATTATCCAACGCATTCATAAGTAGTCAAAACTAATCCTCCGCGACAGAATGCAAGACAGTGGTTACCCTTAAAGGGAGTGGGCCGGAGGTGGAGTATGTGCCCCAATATTTTGCTTCTTGACCCAGCTGCTAGTTATCCAGGTGTGTCCGGTTTGAGAAAGTTCATCGAGCTGTGCTCTTACAATTGGGTGACTTTTCTACACGTATGTTTCATTCAATAAAAGTTTATGACCAACAAGAAAAGATATGTTTGCAACCAAGAGACTCTAAATAGGGTCTCCATGACATTCCTTACTTTGGGCGTTGGACACCCAGACATCAGGTTTGTGTTTGGGACACAGGAGACCTGAATTCTTCCCCAGAGCTCTTGTCACTGGGCCAGGCTGCATCTGGCTGTCTTATGCTCAGCAGAAAACCCAGACTGTGCAGGCAGAGGTGAAGGACAGGCTTTGGGGCACCCCTTGCTCCTGGTTCCCCAGCCCCAGACAGATTCGGCGCCTGAGAGAGGCAAACGGAAGGGGTCTGGAGTTGGCTCACCTTTGTTCCTTTCATCCCTCACCACCTGCCAAGAACAAATCTGTTTCCACCATGTCTTATGCCTCCTTCCCCATTCCCTAACAGAGTGCCTGGCAGCCGCTGAGTTCTCATTAAGTGTTTGTTGTATGACTATAGGAAGGTACGGTTAAATGAATGAATTCGTGAGTGAATGAATGAGTGAATTTTCATTGTGAAAATGAAATAATGTACTTAGAATGCTTTTAACAGCACCTAAAATGGAGTGGAGTTAGTAGCTAAGGGGCTCATATATCAGTCAGTCCTGGGTTTGAGTTCTAGGCCCACCTACCTCTCCCAGTGTGTCCATGGGTCAGTGAATTTTCCTCTCTGAGCCTCAGTTTCCCCATCTGCAAAATGGAGAAAGTAATGATCTCCACATCACAGAACAGCTTTGAGGATTTGTTTTCTTTTTCGAGACAGGGTCTCATTCTGTTGTCAAGGATAGAGTGCATTGTCCATTTTTTTACCAATCACTGGGGTTCAGTGGGCCCCAAGACTGTCTCAGTTTCAATCATTTGCCAGGATGCACAGAACTCAGAAAAGCCACCAGGGCTATGGTTCATTACAGGGAAAGGACTCTGAGTAACATCAGCAAGGGGAAGAGCCCCACGGGGCAGAGTCCAGGAGAGACCGGGCACAAGCTCCCAGCTGTTCTGTCCCCAGAGAGCCCTGTGGTGGGCGCTCCCTTCTCCCGGCACCGACGTCGTGGCCACACCTACAGAGCACTGCCAGCCAGGGAAACTCACCCGCCCGTTGGCGTCCAGGGTTTTTACTGAAGGCTGGTGACACAGGCGTAACTGGCCACCCGTGTGGCTGACCTCGGTCTCCAGCCCCTGCAGAGGTCAATCTGATACCGAGTCCGAACCCCCCACCCACATAAATCACGATGTCAGCACCAGGTGTCCGGCATTGCCCAAGGTCCCCAGGTAAAGAAAGACGCTCTTACCTGGCAGGATGTTCCAAGAGTTTGGAGGTTACCTCTCTGGAGCCAAGGTCAAGGGCAAACCTTTCTTGAGAACGTGCGGGGTGCACACAACCCAGACCTGCTGCGTTAACCCTTTACTGCACAATCATACACAGACGGTCCCCAACCTGCAATGGTTTGACTTACGATTTTTCAATTTTACGGTGGTTCAAAAATGATACGCGTTTAGTACTTCAGATGTTGAACTTTGATTCAAAATTTTTTATAGTAACTTTATTATGTAATAGGCTTTGGGTTAGATGCTTTTGCCCGACTAATGTATTAATAAGTGTTCCGTGCGTGTTTAAGGTAGGCGAGGCTATAACCTGTGAGAGGTTAGGTGTATTAAATACGTTTTCAACTTAAGTTATTTTCAACTTAAGGTGGGTTTATCAGGACGTGACCCCACTGTAAAGTTGAGGAGCATCAGTATTGCCATTTCTCTTAAGGTTTTACTTGGAGAAGTGATTCCAGTATGCAGAGGGTAAGTTGAGGCCCAGAAATGACAACGGGCTTACCAAAGGCCGCAGAGTGAGTGAATGGGGCTTCCCGACTGCCCTAACCCAGAGCTGTGTCTTCTATGCCACAGGCCTCAGCTTGCCCATCTGGAAAATGGGGATGCTAGGCCTACACTCCCACTCCTAGGTGCCTTTTGCTGTTGCTTTTGTAGACATTATCGTCCCATTTGTTTCTGCAGTCTGGTCATAGGCTGAAGCACCCGGTTCTCTGTCACGTTTAGGGCCACCAAGGGTCCTACTTCGTCACCAAAGCTCCTGCCGTAGGAGTCACTGGGGACCTATTGGCTGGAGAGATCCATGCTGATTTGTTTACAGTAGGCGATGCTCACCCTGGAAGCAGCCAGGCCAGGATTCAGAGGCTACCTGGAGGAGCGACAAGGAAAAAATATAGCTTTTTCGCTTGCGGGGCATAGGTTTGGGAGTCCGACAGCCTTGCTTCAAATCTTGCCTTTGCCACCTTCCAACTGTGGCACCTTTCTCCAAGCCTCAATTTTCTCACCATTAAAATGAAAATAACAATAGTTACTTCTTGGGAATGTTCTGCACGTCTCCAGCAAATAAAGCCACTGTTGCCCACGTTTTGTCTAAAGAGAGGTCAGCTCCCGTCTCTTAAATGCTGCAAATTTGCAAAACTGCTTTCAGCATCTTAAAGTCAACCGTACACATAACTCCCCTTGCCTTGCCCCAGTTTTTGTTTCTTAAAGGCCGACCAGGCAAAGATGACTGTTGGAGCTTCACAAAGTAGGAAAATGAGGCCCGGAGAGATGGGACTTACTCCAGGTCACATAGCGATTTTGGGGCAAAACCCGTGCTTGAACTCAGGCCTCCGGATTTCTCAGATCTTTCCCACCTCTGAGCACGTCCTTGGAAGCATCCTTAACGACTGATCCCGTCTTCATCCTTGTCTTTGAATCTGAGCAAACAGGTGAAGAGGAATTGTCAACTGGCAAACTGGATTCATTCCCAAGTCTTAGATTTGTCTATGTGAGCATACAGGTGACTGAATCTAGATGGATTTCCCACCCTGAGCTTCCTCTCTGAGCTGTCTGGTGTGTCTGTCTCCCTGCCTCAGTGACTCACTGATTTTTTGTGCACCGTACATCACACTGCACTCCTCTCCCACTCGCTCGCTACCTGCAAGAAATCTCGCACCACGAGGCGTGAATCTCGCACCATGAGGCAGAGGTGGAGGAGGGAAGGGAGAGGAGCGTTTAAATGCTAATCGGTTGGCCCGATGTCAGCCTCGCTCAATCAGACTGTTAGAGACACAAGGGCAAGATACACCCCTGCGCCAACGGCTCTCTGGGCTCGTTCAGGGGGGATGGATTCAGCGCCCAGCCGACGCTCTGATGAGATGTAACTGGACATAAAAGAATGTTCAAGGCTCTCTGAACCCAACGCGAGTTACAAAGGCGGCCCATTTGTGGGAGAGAAGGCAGCTCACAAAAGATAATTATCGGATAATTACTCTTGCAGCCGAAACACTGAAAAGAGTCTTCTCTTGCCTGAGCAAGCCCACTCAACACCTGCTGCAAGCACCCGGTGGCCCCCGAATCCCTGCGGCAGACTCAGGAGGGGGCTGGGATGTCAGTTCACGTGTGTAGTTTGGTGCAATGTTTGGGGTAGCAAAACCTCCCCTCCATCCATGTGACCTCGGCGTATGCCAGAAAGTGAAGGGACCAACGAGAAAATTCCCCAGTTGGGCTTCTGCTTGCCCTCCTGGTGCTAAAGCAAACCATGTGGTCTGTGTTAGGGGCTGCCTTCCTGTCGTCTGCTTGTAAACCAGAGCACGTTCATCTAGGATTAAGCTGACCGAGGATTAACCTTCATGATAACCAGCAGTGTAAACCATCCGCAGATCTATAATCCGTTGCTTAAAGAGGTGGGCTTTGTCTGACCCGGCAAGTCTCGTTCTTAACACTGCAGACATACTCACGATTCATTAAATAGGTATTTATTGGGGAAGGGTACAGTGTGTCAGATCCTTGGCCACAGGGTAGGTTCTAGGGAGATGGTCATGGATAACAGAGACATGCTCCCCGTCTTCGAGAAACTCCTCCTAGCAGGGAAGACAGGAGAAAAGCCAGGCGATCATGACAGTGTGATTAATGCTTGGACTTTTCTCTTTGGTGTTGTTAAGAGTTAAGAAAGGAGAGTAGGTCCAAGTAGGGATCACGGCATATGCAGCCGTTGGAGATACTAGAGGGGCAGGAAGGAGAGAGACATTGATTGATCCGACTTAGGGGGACTGAAATCGTTCGGTTGCCATGGGCAGGCAGTGAGAAACAAGGACAGGGAAACTTTCTGGGACCGATCACCAGGAACCTTCCAGGAAAAGGTAAAGAGTTTGAAGTTTATCAGACAGGCACACCAGCCACGTTAGGGGGTGGTTTAAAGGGACCCCTCTGACTGCTGTGGCTGGAATGAGCTGTGAGCCCAGGGAGAGGCCCACGCAGGTCACGGAGCCCAGGTGGGCAGCAGGGCTTTCCTAGCAATTGCCGTGGGGACGCTAGGAGATCTTTAAGAATGTCTTTTTAAGGTTCAACTTACTCGCCTTGCTTTTCTCACAACGGGACCCAGGGTCTTGGGTGTACCCACTGCCCATCCAACTGTGCTGAATGGAACCCCCTGCCTCGACCTCCCGTGGGTTTGGCCTGCCTTGGACACGGCCCGTGCTCTGTCTGTGACCGCACGACGCCCCCGTAAATAGTCACCTTGGGCAGTTTCTATCAGAGTGATGGGCCGAGCCCAGGGCGTGGTCAGTGGACGATCTCCTGGTGTAGGCGGATCCGGCACTGAGGGGCTTTTCCCATCCCCCCGAATGCGATGGGCTTTGCTTCCTCCTCGCTTTCCCATCCGGTCGCCGGCTCTGAGAGTCAGAGGAGGGCCGGGCGTCTTGGGGTTTTCCTGTGCCGTCCCAATGGGGGGCGTTGTTGAATCACAGAGAGTCGATCGGTGATCCCAGCCCCCTCCTCTCTCCCATCCCTCTCTCACTGCCTGTGGGCTCCTCTCCAGGTGGAGGGAGAATGTGGGACATCAATCTGTCCATTGGAGTCCTGAGCAGAAAACTGGGTGGAAAGAGAGGAAGTTAGAACCACCAATCCGGGAGAAGCCCGAGGACCAGACGGTGGTAGCTTTCCTGGGGGCGGGGTCTGGGCACTCGGTCTTGTGTGAGTAACGTCTGCCCCCGGCTCCCTGCCACCCAGGCACAGAACTGTACAATTTCCGGAAACTTCATCAGCCCCTCAACATTTGCCGGTTGCCCTCAGATGTCCCTTCTCTTCCTTCTCCTTCAGTATTCCTTGGGTGTCCAGGGTGTGTCGGGCGTTGCAGGAAATGCGAAGATGAATGACGCCTCTCCTGTCCTGACTTCCTTCCTTCCTGCCTTCCTCCCACCCTTCCTCCTCTTCTCTCTCTGCTGCCTTCCTTCTCTGATGAATTCAGCAAATATTTACTGGATTTCTCAGACATGGAAGATACTACTGCAGGTGGTAGGGATACAGCAGTGAACCAAATAAACAGAGTGTATCTACCTCTACTTCCCACTCAGCACAACCTTAGCTGAGCTTTAAGAGAGGACCCAGGGTGGATCGCAATGCAGCACGCAGCACAACGGCACAGGGGATCTCGAGGCTCCCAGACAGCTTCCAAACTTCCCGGTCATTCTGCACTTGGGACACACGTGGTCATGAGAAGTGACACTTCATGGGTGAGGACGATCTTGCGGGGACAGGCGGTGAGCAAGGAAGCAAATCACCAAGATTAATTCGGATTGCAATAAGGTCTTTCAAGGGAATGAGATAGCAAGTGACAAGGGTGATCTTGGAAGTGAACTGAGACCTTGAAGGACCCGATGGAGGCAGCCAAGCAAAGATGTAAAGGGAGAGAGTTCTGGACAAAGAGAGCAGCATGTGCAAAGGCCCTGGGGTGCAGAATGAATTCAAAAGGTTTAAGGGGCAAGAAGAAAAGTGTGTGTGATTGACTGGGGGTCAATTCTGGATATCTCATGGGAAATCTGCCTTGCCTGATGTCCCACCCATATAGGAAGAGTCCCATCTGTCTTGCCCGTGGTGGAGGACCGTCAGAGGCCATTGGATGGAAGTGCAAAGTCAGTGCTCCCTGGCAGAGTGTGATGTGCTGGGTGAAGTCCTGTTTACTTGTGCTTAACCTAAGTGTAATGAACAAGACCATGAGCCCCATTTAGAAGTTCCCTTGAGACTCCGGGCTCTCGTTAGCCAGCCTTGGGGCGGAAATGGTCATGATTCACCTCACTCGTCCTCACCTCCGATTTTAACCAGCTGAAATGGGCACAAGAAGTCAGACAGGACCAGCTTCATTGCCGGTGACGAGGTGCTGCAAATTACCTACACTGTGTGCTCCCCAGCTGACTTCGATTTGGGGACCCAGCCACAAGCAGAGAAGCCTGGAACCGGGGGAGGAAAAGAGAGAGAGAGAGAGAGACCGACTCCCACACTGCCAACTTTTCAGTTCAGCGGCCCTGCCCTGGAAGCAGGATTCGCAGTGGATACCAGCAACTCCCTGATCCCTGATACCTTCAATCAGACAGTCCCTCCTTCCCCTGGGGAAGGAAGGGAGGAAGGGAGAGAGGAGAGAGGCGTAGGGCAGTGTCGTTTCTTCAGGACTCCCTGCTGGAGGGAAGCAGATTTCCCACTCCCCATGGAAATGCGAGAGCAATCAGAACCCCTGAGAAAGGCTGGGGTTTGTTCTCTGCCCTCCTCTGAAATTGAGGTGACGAAGGGAGTTAATTATTATTTTTTAATTATTGCTATAAAAATAGCATGCATGTGGCAAAATCATCAAAGTGTGTAAAGTGATACACAATAAAAAGTGGTTGTCTCTCTCCCACCCAAAACCTCAGTGCTACTCTGCCGAGGGAATCCTCATGACCTGGTTCGAACGTATCTCTTTTATACACACGAGAGCTGGTACACACACCACTCTACCGCCATTGGTTTCACACCACGCCGAATTGCGTTGGCACATAGCTCTGCCATTCTTTTATTATTTTTCAACTGGTTACATAGTTTTTGAACAAGTAATGTCCTCTCTCTAGACACATACACACATATACGCATACATGTATGTATACATACATATACATATATGTATACATATATACATACATGTACACATATGCGTGCACATAATACATGTATGTGCATATCTAGAAAGGTCTACAGGGAAATTTTCCCTTTCCACTTTTACTCCCCATCACCCTATTTCCAATTCCCCATTGTCCCTTTAACCAGCATAATCAGTTTCTTGCGTGTCCTTTCAAAGTTTCTCTGTGCCCATATAAGCAAATGTAAATATATGTGGCCTTATTTCTCTTTCCTGTTTTTACATGAAAAGTAACACACTCTGCACACCATTCTCCAACTCGCTTTTTTTATTTAACAAAAAGAAGACTTCCTGATTGCCAGTAGGAGTGAGCAGCGAGATGGTTCATGTAGTCTGGAGACGTCATTCCCAACACCTCCGCCCCTCCCCGCCCCAGCCCTGCGAACACAGAGCTGCCGTGACAGTTCAGGTCCGAGCTACTCACCTTTCCTGCATCTACATTGACATAGAGTCGGACCCAAGGGAAGCTCAATGTTCAGAAAACTCATTTATTTAATTTTTAATTGGCAAACTTATAAATTTATCATATACAACATGATGCTTTAAAATAGGTAGACCTTGTGGCATGGCTAAATCAAGCTAATTCGCATATGCATTATCTCACCTACAGAACACTTACAATCCATTCTCTTGACGATATTTAAGAATACGAGGCATTGTTATTAACTATAGTCACCGTGTCGTGCAATAGCTCTCTTGAACTTATTCCTCCTGTGCTGTGGTCTGAGAGTCTGTCCCCTCTAAAATTCATGTTGGACTTCAATCCCCAGAGTGGCCGTATTGCGAGGTGGGACCTCAAAGAGGCTATTGGATCGCAAGGGCTCTGCCCTTCATGAAGGGGCTAATCCATTCATGAACTGATGGATTAACGGAGGAATGGGCTATTACGGGAGTAAGACTCGTGGCTGTACACAAGAGGAAAAGAGACCTGTACCTGTGAGCAAGCCCAGCCCTCCGGCCAGGTGATGCCCTGCGCCACGTAGGGACCCTGCGAGCCCCCACCAGGAAGAAGGCCCTCACCCCCTGTCGAGCCATGCCCTTGGGCTTCCCGGCCTCCAGAATCATAAGAAATAAATTTCTTCCCTTTATAAATTACCCAGTTTCAGGTGTTCTGTTACAGCAAACAAGCTAAAAAATTCTTTCCAACTGGGCTTGTATCCTTTGGCCAACATCTCCCTAACCCTTCCCCTCCCCCAGTCCCTGGTAACCTCCACTCTACTTTCTACTTCTGTGAAGTCAACTTGTTTAGATTCGACTTTTTAAGATTCAACTTTTTTAGACTGCATCTTGTTTTGTTTTGTTTTTTTTATTTCAGCATGTTATGGGGGTACAGATGTGTAGGTTACGTATGATGCCCTTGGCCCCCCTCCCCCTAAGTCCGAGCTTCAAGCGTGTCCATCCCCCGGGAGGCGTGCGTAGCACTCATAGATATACCAGATGCCCGCCCCCCTGCCCGACATCCAATAGATGTTATTCTCATATGTGCACTTAAGTGTTGATCAGCTAATACCAATTTGATGGTGAGTACATGTGGTGCTTGTCTTTCCATTCTTGGGATACCTCGCTTAGTAGAATGTGTTCCAGCGCTTTCCAGGAGAATACAAGAGGTGCTAGATCACCATTATTTCTTAAAGCTGAATAGTACTCCATGGTATACATATACCACATTTTATTAATCCACTCATGTGTTGATGGACACTTGGGTTGTTTCCACATCTTTCATACCACCCTGAACGCGCCTGATCTCGTCTGCATCTTGTTTTTTAACATAACAGAAACCTTGGCCATCTCTCTCTTCAGTCCGCAGAGAGCTTCTTCGTGCTCTTCTCTGAGCCTCATGGCACTTTGCCCGCATGTTCCATAATTGATTTAACCTTATCGACGGATACTTAATTTGTCTCCTAGTCTTTTGCTGCTACAAACAGCACTGCCTTGCTTAACCTTGTGTACACATCATTTTGCACATGGGCAAATATCTCTCTGCAGGATAAATTCCCAGAAATGGACTTCCGAGTCAAAGGGGAGATGTACTTACAATTTTGAAAGCTCTTGCCGTGTCATACTCCGTATTATTCACCGGTGACTTCATCTCCTTCCTGCAAACCCCGCATGTATTCCCGTGTGTGTTTCTACAATCATTTAACTAGTCTCCCATAGATGGGCATGTAAGTTGTTTCTAGATTTTTGCTAATACAAACGATACTTGCACCATGAACACTTTGCACCGCCCTAGTGAGTGTCGGTGACCACAAAAGTGTCTGTGCTTTGGGACATGACCAGGCAGCCCATTTACCTAGAAATCTACTGCTGTTTAAATGAAGCTCCTTTTGTTCCTCAGGCCAGCGAACCCACACTTTCTTCCTAGCTCTCCTTTGCCATGAACCCCCGTCCGGTCTGTCACATAAACTCTGGCTGACATGGGTGGACCTGCAAAGCACCTAGAATGGGCTTCCTGGCTGCTTTTGAGCAAAAGCGGGGGGTGCTTCTTAAAAGCACCCTGTGCCTATATCCAACTGCCCTGGATTCCAATTTAGATGATCTAGTTAAAACCACCAGAAACAAAGTGCTGACTTCACTGCTGAGAAGCAACAACATTCTTGAGTAGAGGTGGCGGCAGGGTCCATAGGTTCAGATGATTCTGGAAGGCAATTCTTTCATGCCAATCAAAGTTTCAGATAGGTAAATCTTTTGGCTGAGCAATGCAACTTCTAGAGTGCTTTCCTGAAGAAATTACCTGAAGATGTTCACCAAAGATATGTATTAATTTCAGTGTTATTTGGAAGGAGGAAAATGGCAACAACCCAAATATTAACCGATAAGGGACTGGTTCAATAACATATATGTTTATATTTTAACATAGCCATTTAGAAAAGATTGAATTGATATGCACGTGCTAACAGGAGAAGATATCCATGATGGCTTCTAAGTAAAAAGTTGGTAGTGGAAGACAGAGGTGAAATACTATACAGCAGTGAAAATGAATCCATTAGAACTACAAGTATCAACATAAAATGTTGAGCAAAAAATAAAAAACCAGAAAAGAAAAAAAAAAGTTTGGAGGATAATTCACATGGCCTGACAGCATTTATATAAAGTTTTAAGATGTGCCACTCAGTGCCATGCATCGGTGATGGATAGCGATATCTGTAATAAATAAATGCACGCAGTACATAATACTGAAAGTGCACATAGTAAACAAGAATGCTAAATGCCAAATTCAGGACAGTAGTTCCTTCTGGAGGGCGGAGAACGAGATGAAGCTGAGGGAGGAAGAAGAAATGGGTCTTGGACTGCAGAGAGGTGCTCTGTTTCTCAGGAGGAAGGCGAACGTACCTGGGTATCGGTTGCTGTCTCGAACTCTTTAGGAATGACTGAAATATTTCAAAATACGTTCCTTAGTAAGTGACAGAGCCTTCTACGCCATGCGCTAACTTCGCGAATGTTCAGATAGATAAGAAGTGACAACAGCGTCGGTGACGGCTGACAGGCTGCTGGGTGAGCTGCGTGTTTTCCGGGCACGATTTCATTTTACTCTCCAGGGACCCCAAGAGACACCGCTGGTGTAGCCCGTTCCTTACAGGCAAGAACAGCCAGCTCCGGAGAGGGCGGGGGGACCGTCCAGGGTTTCGCCCGCAGTTGGCAGCGGGCTGAGTCCAGAACACAAACAGTTCTGACTCCGCGTCCCACACTCCTAGACGCTACTGCACTTTATAAAATAAAAATACTTTGTTGTTTTCATATCGATACATTTTGTTTAGAGATTAAAGACCCTATTAACACTGATTCGGGCTTGGTGAATAGGGGGGCTGGGTGGCGTTTATACTTTTGATTTCCTAGCTTTTGGGTATTCTTGCATTTTTTGAATAAACTGTTTCATAGGAAAAAGATATTTGAAGATGAAGGAAAGAGGAAAGAGCACAAGAAACAATGTCAGAGAGTGTCTGACTCTGCCCCAATTTGCTCTATGATCTTGGGCAAGTCAGTTTCCCCCTCTAAACCTTCTTTCTTTTTTTTTCTTTTTTACCTATAAAATGGGAAAAACAAAATGTCAGCCTCACAGTGTCGTCCGTAGGTTAGAATGAGATCACAAGGAGGAATCCACTTCGCAGAGTGTAAACCGCCCTCGGATGCCGGTTTCGTCAGCCTGGACACACAGGCACAGGGCTACAACCCAGTCAGTAGATGAGACCCCTGCTGCCCCCAAGCCCACCCCCACCTCTGTCCTTTGTCCCAGAAAGTCTTCTCAGGGTCCAGACGGGATCGGCACCGTGAATCTGTCCGAGAGTCCTCATTCCCGCAGGACTAGGCGAGCTGGGTGAGCCAGGCCCTCTTTGGCTGTGACTAGCCAGAACTGTGCATCGGCTGTGGTCATTCGCTATCCACGGCCGTCCTCTGGGTGCCAGCTCCTGTCCCCCGGCCCAGGGACTGGCATGTAGTGAGTGTGGAATGAATGAATGAACGGGCGGGTGGATAAATGGATGGATGGATAAATGAATGAATAAAGCAATGATCAAACGTGAGTCGGACAAGGAAACTGAGCCCTCTCTCAATTCAACTTCCTTATCGATAAATTGGGAATTATGCAAAGACCTTCTCCAACCCTAAAATTCAATGATACAAGCAAAAGAACGCTGATCAGCTCTGGGAGAAGGAAGGAATATTGGCTCAGTTCTGAGAGCAGTACCCGCTCACCTTTGTTTTGTTCACTGTGCTTAACCCAGTCCTCAATGGAGGCAATTTTGCCACCCAGGGGACATCTGGCAATGTCTGGAATCATTCCGGGTTGTCACACTGGGGGTCATTGAGGGGGAGGTTTGCTGCTGGCATCTGGTGGGAAGAAGCCAGCCATGCTCGATATCCTACGACAGGACGGGTCCCTGGCCCCCAGCAAAAGTGACCCAGCCCAGACGCGGAAGGCATGGAATTAACTGGCAGTCTTCAAAGTGGTCCAGATGATCCTGGTTTTGTTATTTTGTTTGATGTGCTTTAGTATGGCTTCCAAGCCTCAAACAGCCTTGTTTTATCACTGCTTACTGATGTGCCGTGTGACCCCAGGCAGCAAATTCTTCTCTCCAGACTTCAAGCTCCCTCTCTGGGCAGTTTGTAACCATGATCTGCTGGAGTCTTTTGATCTTTAAGACATGACATTTCCTTTTTGGGTTCTGTCCCCACTGGGGTCAAACAAACCAACCAAGGCAGAGTGGGTAAGTAAGTCCTTATTGTGGAGTCTGAAAGTACAAGAAATAACAACTGGATAGGGTGTTAATAAATGATGATAAGATCAGGAACTGGTATTTTTGTGGTACCTTTTACCAAAAATACATCCATTGATTCACCTGCCAATCTTGCCTGAGTACTAAGGTAGTCGTTGTAAACAGTCCTAATGAAGGAACAATCAGCATGGTCCCTGCCAGGAAACTGAACTCCAAAGCAGCCCAGTGACTCTGCTAGTCCACGAAATGCTTCTGTGATTACAACGTGTCTCTGCCTTCCCTAGTCTCTCAACCACTAGGTGCCAATGCCAGCATCGAAACTCAGCTCTTTTTTCATTTAAGAAAGTATTAAATGCTTATTACACATATTTTTGGAAAATGCCCAAAAGTAGAGGAAATAAAAAACATCGGCCGCAATGGTCCCCGCACCCAGAGCCCACTAGGGCCACCATCTTGGTGTCATTCTTCAATTCGAAACACGACTCTCTGCATTGCAATTTGTTTTACTTGGTTGTTTCTGGTTGTTTTCATACACGCCATATAATTTTATATCCTGCTCTTTTCGTTGAACATTATGGCAGAAGCATTCTCCAGCTCTCGTTCCTTCCCTCGTGACACGTCGCACCCGTGTGATCAGAGGCCATTGCTTGCGATTCCGTGCCTTTCCCAGCCTTCCGCTGCTGCTGGGCATTTAAGATATAAAGCTCCAGCCTCAGAACTTGTGCCTTCTGCACTTTAATGGAATGCCTCCCGGTCTGATCTCCATCATGCCATTGGAGCTAGAAAAAAGGGAGAGAGAGAGAGAAAGAGAGAGAGATGCTGCCTTGCCAACTTGGATGGCAGAACTAATGCTCCGGTGACTTCTGTGTGGCTGGGCTCTGTCCCCACAGAGAAGAGCGACATCAGGATGCATTTAATTAAAGCTCTGTCTCTTCTGTGTGACTCTGCGTTTGGTCACCAGAGTATGTCTGTTTTCCTAACTCCTCGAGGGCAAGAGCCCTATCTCAGAGTGTTGACTCTCTCAGGCTTGCTCAGTGTCAACCAGAGAAGGAAGTCAGCACCCAACACTGTCATTGATTGACTGGTTGACCGAATTTGAGCCGGGCACTGAAGGCAGGTGATAAAGGAAGACTCGGCCAAATGGGACGACCATGACCGAAATTTTTAAGTGCTCTGAGAAAAAGGAATTTATTTAACTCATTGGTCATGGAAGTATCTAGAAAAAAAAATCATCCTATTACAGAAAGTGATGATGCTGCTGAATCTCCGAGGCCCCGAAATCCCATCTGGACTCAAGCACAGTGGGATTGGGTTTTGCATGGCGCTCACGTGACCAACGCCCTGGCTGAGTGTTAGGTCTGCAGACCACAGATGCACGTTCATCTGTGCTGAACTTGGCCTCAAGTTTGGAGGCGGCCAGCAAGATCCCAGCTCGTACATGATCTGAGGAGGAGGGGACAGTGGGGACAAGAAGGGGAATTTATCTGGTGGATGCGAAACTCCGCTCGATGGTCAGGTTTTCAGTAGGAAATGGTTGACTCCGAACCCAATGGGGTTGACTTCCTCCAGTACTTTATAGCTGCTGTGGTTAGCACCCTTTCACCCTGCGGCCCCGGAGAGTAGAAGCAGCAGCCGTGGGGAGGAAGCCGGTCAGGGAATCCTGTTTTCTCACACTTCCTTCGGCTCCCGTTGGCCGTGTTCGGGTCTTGGAGGGCTGGAAACGCTGAGGAGATCACAGGCCTTGGAAGGAGTCGAAAGATCACCACCTGCTGCACAAACCCACACCTGTTTCCTGCCGCCTGCAGCCGCAGGCGCTAGAAGGCAAAATGAATAAGGAACACATGGAAAGTCAGGCAAAGTCACACCTTCCCAAACTTCTCTGACAACCCTGACAATAAAAGTATCCAAAGGAGCTTCTCAGCTTCCCAAGACCCAGCCCCGGAGACCCAGATATGCTGGGTCCGGGTTCAGCGGGTCGGGGGGTTATCATCTGGTTAAGTTAGAGAAGCACGATAGCCCACCCGACAGAAACGCAAACCAAACGAGAGGGAAGGGGGAAGAGACTGCTTCAAGCTGAAGAGGCAGATACCAAGTGACAGTGACGCCCCCTATTTCTTAAGAGAACTAGTGGCATGCTCTTTGGGGTCAGGAAAACCTAGATCTGAAACTCAGCCTTGCTGTGTGACCTTGAAAAGTTACTTACTATTACAAAGCCTCAGTTTGCTCATCCATAAAGTAGGAATAATCATTTCTACCTGATAAGGTTGAGAAAGAATTAAATGCATGCAAAGTACCTATTCGGCATTCAGCAAAGCAATTAAAAATGAAATGTGATAAATATCACTAGTATTATGGCCAGGGAGCATTGGCGTACTTTTTGTCATCTCGTTCTGTGTAGACAGTTGTCCTAGTCATACTTGCGTTCTCTCTCTCTCTCTCTCTCTCTCTCTCTCTCTCTCTCCTCTCTCTCTCTCTCTCTCTCTCTCTCTCTCATCCTCCCTGTGATCATGGGGCCATGTTTGTGAAGAGACCCTGGCTGACCACAGGACCCAACAGAGCTCACCAGGCAGTATCAGGATTTAGCTGTCACTTAGCCTTATTTATCAGGGTTAACAAACGGCTCCAAGAATAATTGTCAATTTGCTGCTCATTTCAAAAACCAACAGTGTCAGAGCTAGGAGGGCCCTTACATCATGTCTAGTCCGCCCACCCATTTTGACACGTGGAGAGAGAGGACAGCAGAGGAGACCCCTGCAAAGGTATGACAGTGAGTAGTGACCAACATAGGACCACCACCCAGGTCCCGCACCCCCTGGTTGCGTCCAAGCTCGTGGCATCAAACCACAGCTGGGTCTTGGGAACTCGATGTCCCTACCCATTACCCACTTCTCTTTTTGTCCCATTATTTCTTCTCACTCCACAGCCTACAAAGACGGTCGACATCCATCATTTTATAAAAGTGACAGTGAGCATAAAATCCACCGCTTTGGGGCAGATCCTCATCGATCTGATCCTATGAGGCAGACAGAATATCTCTATCATACAAAAGAGGCTGCTGAGCCTCAGCGAGGTTAGTGGACTTGTCCAGGCTCACTAGCAGGATTCGAACCCAGGTCTACCTCTGAAGCCTCAGGGCTGCCCACCTTGCACCAGGAAACCTGCTTGGGCCCTGAATGACCTTGACCTTCCCCTCCCCACACCGGCCCCTGCTCCAGTGCCACCCGCAGCCTGGAAGGAACGCCGGCTGGTAATCGATGTTACGCAACAGGAACGCTTGTTGACGCCAGTCGCGAACTGTTGCAGTCTGTATAGATTAAGCCGCTGCCACCAACTCCATGAAAGCAAATGAGCCTTTCCAACGGCTGCCGAAGTTAATTTAAATGACAGCACTGAAGAGCCCGGAGACCGTGGCCGAGCAAGTGTCTCTCGGCAGAAAATCGGCAAGGACGGCTATCAGTCCGAGCACCTCTGTCCCTGCGATATCATTCCTCTCTAGCTAGAGATCATCGCTGGGGATGCTCGGACTGCTCCGGCTTCCCGTCGAGGGGCTGCGATTACAACGAGAACGGCAAAAACCGTGACGGTCGCTGGCACGTGCTAAGCGCTCACCTTGGGCGAGGCGCCGTCCTGAGCGCTTTGCACGCATCAGCTGAGCCAGTGATGGCAACCCAAGGGACACGGGGAAGAGCAGCCCCTCTGACAGCTAAGGGAACTGAGGCTCAGACAGCGAAGCCATTAACCAGCCAGCAGCAGAACTGGGTCTTTAAAGCGCAGACAAAGCTGATTTCAAGCACCATTCTGCCAGACAGCTGCCTGGGCCAGCCCTTCTTTAAAACAGCTGGGTGGTTCTAGTTTCAAGACGAAAATAAGGCCAGGCGTGGTGGCTCACGCCTATAATCCTAGCACTCTGGGAGGCCGAGGCGGGCGGATTGTTTGAGCTCAGGAGTTCAAAACCAGCCTGAGCAAGAGCGAGACCCCGTCTCTACCAAAAATAGAAAGAAATTAATTGGACAGCTAAAAATATACAGAAAAAAATTAGCCGGGCATGATGGCACATGCCTGTAGTC